>LR778275.1:51084675-51088287 GCA_902810595.1 Coregonus sp. 'balchen' | reverse complement strand
CCCCCTTGAAAAAAAAAAAACAAAATTGGGAAAAAATTTAAAAAACAACAGAGCAAACTAAAAAGCTATTTGGCCCAAAAACAAAATAAAAGGGGCAGAATCCTGCCACTGTGACTGCCCCAAAAATTTAAAGGGAAACTTTGACTATTAAGACCGTGGCAAGCCTTGCCCGGGGCCGTTCACTGTCACGCCCTGACATGAACTAGATTCGTATTTCTAGTTTGGCCGGGGTGTGGTTCCCAATCAGGGGCGTTTCGCCTTGTCTCGATTGGGGATCATACTGAGTACCCTTTTTTTTCCCTCAGTTTGTGGATCTGGTTCCCGTTTTGGGTTGTTTTGTGTGTAGCCTTGGATTCACGGTATTTGGGGTTTTTGTTTTTTTTTTTGTGTTATTAAAAAACATTTTCGCATACCACGGGCCCGGGGTCTCCCCCTCCCCAACGAGGGGGCATTCAAAAATACAAACCACCCCTAGCCCCAGGACAAAACACAAAAAGGGTTAGGGTTAAATTTCTTTTTACTTTTATTAGCTCGTTATTGCCGTTATGAAAAACCCTCCCAAACGGAAAAAAAACTTCTTTTTTCCCGCTGGGGGCATGGAGCCCCCCAGCCTGAAAAAACGATTGTAACTAAAACCGTTTTCAAGGATTGTTAACAAAAATGTTTAACTTTTGGTTTGTATCAGTCAGACCTACACATTTCAGTTATTCCAATTTGCTCTATCACCCCGAGTTAAACAGCAATTACTTCTGCTTTTCAGATCAGTAAATAAATGATCATGTCATTTCCTAACGTGGGGTAGCCTCACAATAGCTCTAAATTTTGGCCACCTTTAATGGACTTTGAGGATAAAAAATAAAAAACATACCTACAAGTATGTGGGGTTGGGGTTTAAATTTTCCTTTGGGTGGGCTTTCCTGTCAACTGGGAAGGGGTCATTTGCCGATGTAGTAGCTGATAAGTTTTTTGAAAGACCCGGGAGTAAATTTCTCATTGGCAAAAAAGTGGGGAAATAGGCCCTAATTCCCCCGACAACGAGGCCTCCTACAAGTTTTGATAAAATACCCCCTTTTCAAATTGTTTTTTAAAAGTGTTTTTTTCTATTGAATAGGGGTGAAAATATTGAACTTTGGTTGGGTTTAATACTTTGGGGCCTTGGCTATGGTTTTAAAACCAAAAAAATCCTTGGGTTTTTGTGATGGGTTTACTGAGGAGAGAAGTGGGCCATTCTAACCCCCCCGTCTCCCCCTTTTCCCTTCCCCAGTTGTTTTGTTTTTTAGTCTTGCCCCTGAGAGGGGGGGGGGGGGGGGGGTAAATTAAAGGCCCTGCCCCCCTGGGGTAAGAGGGGGGTTTGTCTGTCCCCCTATCCCCCACTCCCCCCCCCCCCCCCTTTTCCCCGTTCCCGTCCAAGCCCCTCTTTTTTAATCAGGCCAGAGCTGACCCCCGCAAAAACAGACAGACAGACGGGCCCAGCCCGAATTCTCCCCCCTCAACCTAGCCTACGGTGCCTACTGTTGCCGGTTTACAAAGGAAGACTTCCGGAAACTTTGCCCCAACTGGGGCTCAGTGCGGGGGGAGGAAAAATTTTGAACCCAGTCATAACTGCCCCCCCCAGCTGTTGTTGTACCACAGATAACATGCCCTCCCTGGGAAGGGGGAGGGGGGTGTGTTTTTTCCTGTTCCATAACTACCATCAAAATTTTTAAAACACCACTCATTCAAGGGTTTTTTTTTTATTTTACTTTTTTCTACTTGTAGAAAAATAGTAAAGGGCATCAAACTAAAATAACCCATATGGTCTGTAAAACCCAAAAGGTTTTAAAAGAAAGCAAAAAATTTTTTTAAATTTTGAGATTCTTCAAGTACCCACCCTTTTGGGCCTTGATGAAGTTTTGCACCCTTGGATTCTCTAAACCAGTTTCATGGGGGGTGTCACCTGGAATCATTTAAATTTAACGGTGTGGCCCTTTTAAAAGTTAATTTGGGGAAGTTTTCCTTTTTAATTTTTTTTTACCCAATCAGTTTGTTTTGACGGGTAGGGGGGGTATACAGAAGATAGCCCTATTTGGTAAAAGACCAAGAACAGCTCAAATAAGCAAAGAGAAACGACAGTCCATTATTACTTTAGGACATGAAGGTCAGTCAATACGGAACATTTCAAGAACATTGAAAGTTCAGTCGCAAAAACCATCAAGCGCTATGATGAAACTGGCTCTCATGAGGAGCGCCACAGGAATGGAAGACCCAGAGTTACCTCTGCTGCAGAGGATAAGTTCATTACCAGCCTCAGAAATTGCAGCCCAAATAAATGCTTCACAGAGTTGAAGTAACAGACACATCTCAACATCAAGTTTTCAGAGGAGACTGTGTGAATCAGGCCTTCATGGTCGAATTGCTGCAAAGAAACCACTACTAAAGAACACCAATAATACGAAGAGACTTGCTTGGGCTAAGAAACACGAGCAATGGACATTAGACCGGTGGAAATGTGTCCTTTGGTCTAATGAGTCCAAATGTGAGATTTTTGGTTCCAACCGGCGTGTCTTTGTGAGACGCGGTGTGGGTAAACGGATCATCTCCGCATGTGTATTTCCCACCGTAAAGCATGGAGGAGGAGGTGTTATGGTATGGGGTTGCTTTGCTGGTGACACTGTCTGTGATTTATTTAGAATTCAAGGCATACTAAACCAGCTTGGCTACCACAGCATTCTGCAGCGATACGCCATCCCATCTGGTTTAAGCTTAGTGGGACTATCATTTGTTTTTCAACAGGACAATGACCCAACACACCTCCAGGCTGTGTAAGGGCTATTTTACCAAGAAGGATAGTGATGGAGTGCTGCATCAGATGACCTGGCCTCCAAAATCCCCCGACCTCAACCAAATTGAGATGGTTTGGGATGAGTCGGACCGCAGAGTGAAGGAAAAGCAGCCAACAAGTGCTCAGCATATGTGGGAACTCCTTCAAGACTGTTGGAAAAGCATTCCAGGTGAAGCTGGTTGAGAGAATGCCAAGAGTGGCACTACAGTAGAGGTAACACTAGGTACTACAGTAGAGGTAACACTAGGTACTACAGTAGAGGTAACACTAGGTACTACAGTAGAGGTAACACTAGGTACTACAGTAGAGGTAACACTAGGTACTACAGTAGAAGTAACACTAGGTACTACAGTAGAGGTAACACTAGGTACTACAGTAGAGGTAACACTAGGTACTACAGTAGAGGTAACACTAGGTACTACAGTAGAGGTAACACTAGGTACTTACAGTAGAGGTAACACAGGTACTACAGTGAGAGGTAACACTAGGTACTACAGGTAGAGGTACAACTAGGTAACTACAGTAGAGGTAACACTAGGTACTACAGTAGATGTAACACTAGGTACTACAGTAAGGTAACACTAGGGACTACAGTAGATGTAAACTAGGTACTACAGTAGAGGTAACACTAGGTTACTACAGTAGAGGTAACACTAGGTACTACAGTAGAGGTAACACTAGGTCTTACAGTAGAGGTAACACTGGGGGTATACAGTAGCGGTACACTAGTACTACATGTACAAAAACGAGGGTAACACTAGGTACTACAGTAGAGGTAACACTAGGTACTA
>LR778275.1:51069675-51079675 GCA_902810595.1 Coregonus sp. 'balchen' | reverse complement strand
ATAAAATCAATATGTTTGATTGATTGAACGTCCTGTGTTGTATGTTTCAGGTTCAGACTGCTCCCGTAACTTCACCAGTCAGAATGGGATCATTGAGTCTCCGGGGTTCCCCGATAAATACCCTCATAACCTGGAGTGTTCCTTTATCATCATCGTGCCCCCGGCAATGGACTTGACCCTCAACTTCCTGACCTTTGACCTGGAGAACGACCCCCTGCCTGGGGGAGAGGGAGACTGCAAGTACGACTGGCTGGAGGTCTGGGACGGTCTGCCACAAGGTGAATTTACTGGTCACACAACAGACAATGCAGTACTCTCTCTTCAAGCCATAGCTCTTCCAGTGTCTTCCTGGGTGTTCTTACCACATATCACCAGAGAGAAAAGGCGGCCCTCGTCATGCCTTTCATCTTCCAACGCTCCACTACTAAAATAGCTGTAGCAAAAACCAGGCTGAATACCATGGCAACCTTGCCTGGGCTTTGATGGGGAGACTGGTGTGGTATGATACTGGGCTGGTACGTTATGATACTGGGCTGGTATGGTATGATACTGGGCTGGTATGGTATGATACTGGGCTGGTACGGTATGATACTGGGCTGGTATGGTATGATACTGGGCTGGTACGGTATGATACTGGGCTGGTATGGTATGATACTGGGCTGGTGTGGTATGATACTGGGCTGGTATGGTATGATACTGGGCTGGTACGGTATGATACTGGGCTGGTATGGTATGATACTGGGCTGGTACGGTATGATACTGGGCTGGTGTGGTATGATACTGGGCTGGGCTGGTACGTATGATACTGGGCTGGTATGGTATGATACTGGGCTGGTATGGTATGATACTGGGCTGGTACGATATGATACTGGGCTGGTACGGTATGATACTGGGCTGGTACGATATGATACTGGGCTGGTATGGTATGATACTGGGCTGGGCTGGTACGATATGATACTGGGCTGGTACGATATGATACTGGGCTGGTATGGTATGATACTGGGCTGGTACGGTATGATACTGGGCTGGTACGGTATGATACTGGGCTGGTATGATACTGGGCTGGTACGGTATGATACTGGGCTGGTATGATACTGGGTTGGTATGGAATGATACTGGGCTGGTATGATACTGGGCTGGGCTGGTACGATATGATACTGGGCTGGTATGGTATGATACTGGGCTGGTATGGTATGATACTGGGCTGGTACGGTATGATACTGGGCTGGTACGGTATGATACTGGGCTGGTACGGTATGATACTGGGCTGGTACGGTATGATACTGGGCTGGTACGGTATGATACTGGGCTGGTATGATACTGGGCTGGGCTGGTACGATATGATACTGGGCTGGTATGGTATGATACTGGGCTGGTACGGTATGATACTGGTGTGGTATGATACTGGGCTGGGCTGGTACGGTATGATACTGGGCTGGTACGGTATGATTACTGGGCTGGTTATGGTATGATACTGGGCTGGTATGGTATGATACTGGGCTGGGGCTGGTACGGTATGATACTGGGCTGGTACGGTATGATACTGGGGCTGGTACGGTATGATACTGGGCTGGTATGGTATGATACTGGGCTGGTATGATACTGGGCTGGGCTGGGTACGATATGATACTGGGCTGGTACGGTATGATACTGGGCTGGTACGGTATGATACTGGGCTGGTACGGTATGATACTGGGCTGGTATGGTATGATACTGGGCTGGTATGGTATGATACTGGGCTGGTATGGTATGATACTGGGCTGGTACGGTATGATACTGGGCTGGTACGGTATGAGTACTGGCTGGGCTGGTTACGGTATGATACTGGGCTGGTATGGTATGATACTGGGCTGGTATGGTATGATACTCGGGCTGGTATGGTTATGATACTGGGCTGGTATGGTATGATACTGGGCTGGTATGGTATGATACTGGCTGGTACGGTATGATACTGGGCTGGTATGGTATGATACTGGGCTGGTACGGTATGATACTGGGCTGGTATGGTATGATACTGGGCAGGTATGATACTGGGCTGGGCTGGTACGGTATGATACTGGGCTGGTATGGTATGATACTGGGCAGGTCCTCCGTGCCTGGGAGTGAGTGAGTGAGTGAGAACGAGAGAGAGAGGCTGTGAGCTGCAAGATCAATGTATTAGTCCCAGAAAGCCCAGCTCATAGACAGGCCCCCTTCCGCCTCACCACCTCTTCCCCCCTACAGCCACAGAGTCCTAAACCACACATAACACAAAGTCCAGGAATGAAGAGGTGTTAGAAAGAGAATTAAAGGACAGAAACAAGAGGAAGAAAGGGGGATGATTCGTTGGGTCCTGGGATCAAGGGAACGGACAGTGAAATGAAAGGGGGATGATTCGTTGGGTCCTGGGATCAAAGAAACGGACAGAGTCAAAGAAAGGGGGATGATTCGTTGGGTCCTGGGATCAAGGGAACAGACAGAGTGAAAGAAAGCGTGTTTAATCTGGAGACGGAGGAGTGCCGAAAACAAGAGAACGGAGTGAGAAAGAGCACCTCACCCCTCATTAAAGCCCAATCACTTTTCATGTGGCATTAGATAGAGAGACGGAAGAAGGATAAAAGGATGGAGGAGAGATGGAGCTAATACATCCATCCTTCCCCAGTGGGACCTATAAAGCCTGCCCTGCCTTCTGAGAAAGCCCAGGCCTAAGCTAGCGCTCGCCTCTCTCATCAATAAAAAAAATGATTTATCTTATTACTAACTAACTTCCTGGCTGAGAATTCCTCATGATTAATAGTGAGCCTGTTGTTTGTGGGCAGCTGAGGCTAGGGCAGCTGAGGCTAGGGAAGCTGAGGCTAGGGAAGCTGAGGCTAGGGCAGCTGAGGCTAGGGAAGCTGAGGCTAGGGAAGCTGAGGCTAGGGCAGCTGAGGCTAGGGAAGCTGAGGCTAGGGAAGCTGAGGCTAGGGAAGCTGAGGCTAGGGAAGCTGAGGCTAGGGAAGCTGAGGCTAGGGAAGCTGAGGCTAGGGCAGCTGAGGCTAGGGAAGCTGAGGCTAGGGAAGCTGAGGCTAGGGAAGCTGAGGCTAGGGAAGCTGAGGCTAGGGCAGGGGCTACTGATGCTGCCTGGTGTGCTATGTTGTGTTCTGGGAAGCTATTTTATGTTATTTTATGTTTGTATGCTTCTAATGGCCGTCTCTTGGGGTTTTGGTTTTGTTTGCAGTGGGGCCTCTGATTGGACGTTACTGTGGGACTAAGATCCCTCCTGAGATGACGTCATCTACAGGTATCCTCTCTCTGTCCTTCCACACGGACATGGCTGTGGCCAAAGATGGCTTCTCCGCTCACTACAACATGACACACAAAGAAGTCAGCGACAGTAAGTACTGGACCAGTCAGTCCCTAAAGGGGGATGTGTCTGTCTGTTTATCTTTTCTCTTGGACCTTCATAAAGAATTGTCCTCATTTTGCAGGTTTTTGTTTTTGTTGTTGTTGCTGATGTCCCTATTACTCACATCAACAAGAAAGTGTGTGTTAGTGTGTGTTTGTGTGTGTTTGTGTGTTTTAGTGTGTGTTTGTGTGTGTTTGTGTGTGTTTGTGTGTGTTAGTGTGTGTTTGTGTGTGTTAGTGTGTGTTAGTGTGTGTTTGTGTGTGTTAGTGTGTGTTTGTGTGTGTTAGTGTGTGTTTGTGTGTGTTAGTGTGTGTTTGTGTGTGTTAGTGTGTGTTAGTGTGTGTTAGTGTGTGTTCGTGTTGTGTTTTGTGTGTGTTCGTGTGTGTTCGTGTGTGTTTGTGTGTGTTTTGTGTGTGTTTGTGTGTGTTAGTGTGTGTTAGTGTGTGTTAGTGTGTGTTTGTGTGTGTTTGTGTGTGTTTGTGTGTGTTAGTGTGTGTTTGTGTGTGTTTGTTGATCCTCCTCTCTTCAGTTCTTATCAATCAATCAAATCATGAATTGATCCCTCTTCTTCCTCCCCCAGCCTTCCACTGCAGTAATGCGTTAGGCCTGGAGTCAGGGAAGATCTCTGACGACCAGATAACTGCCTCCTCATCCTTCTACGACAACACCTGGTTGCCACGGCAAGCCCGTCTTAACAACAATAACAACGCATGGACCCCAAACGAGGATGGCAGCAAAGAGTTCATCCAGGTAAGACATCAGGCTAAACCTCCATGTTAAATGACTATGGTAAACCTCCATGTTAACTGACTATGGTAAACCTCCATGTTAAATGACTATGATAAACCTCCATGTTAAATGACTATGATAAACCTCCATGTTAAATGACTATGATAAACCTCCATGTTAAATGACTATGATAAACCTCCATGTTAAATGACTATGATAAACCTCCATGTTAAATGACACCTGTGATGTCAGAGTGCTCTACAAGACATTGTTTCCTCCCAGGTATGGCGCTGTCTGAGTTATGACCAGCCTATCACAACCATGAGAGGATTTTGAGTATGTGTGCGTGTGTTTGTGCGTGTATACGTGTGTGCGTGCGTGTATACGTGTGTGGGTGCGTGTATACGTGTGTGCGTGCGTGCATGCGTGTGTGGGTGCGTGTATACGTGTGTGCGTGCGTGTATACGTGTGTGCGTGCGTGTATACGTGTGTGCGTGCGTGCATGCGTGTGTGGGTGCGTGTATACGTGTGTGCGTGCGTGCATTGCGTGTGTGGGTGCGTGTATACGTGTGTGCGTGCGTGTAATACGTGTGTGCGTGCGTGTATACGTGTGTGCGTGCGTGTATACGTGTGTGCGTGCGTGCATGCGTGTGTGGGTGCGTGTATACGTGTGTGCGTGCGTGCATGCGTGTGTGGGTGCGTGTATACGTGTGTGCGTGCGTGTATACGTGTGTGCGTGCGTGTATACGTGTGTGCGTGCGTGTATACGTGTGTGCGTGCGTGCATGCGTGTGTGGGTGCGTGTATACGTGTGTGCGTGCGTGCATGCGTGTGTGGGTGCGTGTATACGTGTGTGCGTGCGTGTATACGTGTGTGCGTGCGTGTATACGTGTGTGGGTGCGTGTATACGTGTGTGCGTGCGTGCATGCGTGTGTGGGTGCATGTATACGTGTGTGCGTGCGTGTATACGTGTGTGCGTGCGTGTATACGTGTGTGGGTGCGTGTATACGTGTGTGCGTGCGTGTATACGTGTGTGCGTGCGTGTATACTGGTGTGGTGTGCGGGTGCGTGTATACGTGTGTGCGTGCGTGAATTGCGTGGTTGTGGGCGTGCGTGTATACGTGTGTGCGTGCGTGTATACGTGTGTGCGTGCGTGCATGCGTGTGTGGTGCGTGTATACGTGTGTGGGTGCGAGCGAGCGACCTCACCGCGACAGGAAGACAGACAGCGCTCTAGATCGTGGTGGCCTAGTCTCCGGCCAGTCAGGAGGACAGACAGCGGTCTAGATCGTGGTGGCCTACTCTCCGGCCAGTCAGGAAGAGACAGGGCTCTAGATCGTGGTGGCCTACTCTCCGGCCAGTCAGGAAGACAGACAGGGCTCTAGATCGTGGTGGCCTACTCTCCGGCCAGTCAGGAAGACAGACAGGGCTCTAGATCGTGGTGGCCTACTCTCCGGCCAGTCAGGAAGACAGACAGGGCTCTAGATCGTGGTGGCCTACTCTCCGGCCAGTCAGGAGGACAGACAGGGCTCTAGATCGTGGTGGCCTACTCTCCGGCCAGTCAGGAAGACAGACAGGGCTCTAGATCGTGGTGGCCTACTCTCCGGCCAGTCAGGAGGACAGACAGGGCTCTAGATCGTGGTGGCCTACTCTCCGGCCAGTCAGGAGACAGACAGGGCTCTAGATCGTGGTGGCCTACTCTCCGCCGCCAGTCAGGAGGACAGACAGGGCTCTAGATCGTGGTGGCCTACTTCCGGCCATCAGGAAGACAGACAGGCTCTAGATCGTGGTGGCCTACTCTCCGGCCAGTCAGGAAGACAGACAGGGCTCTAGATCGTGGTGGCCTACTCTCCGCGCCAGTCAGGAAGACAGACAGGGCTCTAGATCGTGGTGGCCTACTCTCCGGCCAGTCAGGAGGACAAGACAGGGCTCTAGATCGTGGTGGCCTACTCTCCGGCAGTCAGGAGACAGACAGGGCTCTAGATCGTGGTGGCCTACTCTCCGGCCAGTCAGGAAGACAGACAGGGCTCTAGATCGTGGTGGCCTACTCTCCGGCCAGTCAGGAAGACAGACAGGGCTCTAGATCGTGGTGGCCTACTCTCTCCGGCCAGTCAGGAGACAGACAGGCTCTAGATCGTGGTGGCCTACCTCTCCGGCCAGTCAGAGAGACAGACAGGCTCTAGATCGTGGTGGCCTACTCTCCGCCAGTCAGGAAGACAGACAGGGCTCTAGATCGTGGTGGCCTACTCTCCGGCCAGTCAGGAGACAGACAGGGCTCTAGATCGTGGTGGCCTACTCTCCGGCCAGTCAGGAAGACAGACAGGCTCTAGATCGTGGTGGCCTACTCTCCGGCCAGTCAGAAGACAGACAGGGCTCTGATCGTGGTGGCCACTCTCCGGCCAGTCAGGAAGACAGACAGGGCTCTAGATCGTGGTGGCCTACTCTCCGGCCAGTCAGGAAGACAGACAGGGCTCTAGATCGTGGTGGCCTACTCTCCGGCCAGTCAGGAGGACAGACAGGGCTCTAGATCGTGGTGGCCTACTCTCCGGCCAGTCAGGAAGACAGACAGGGCTCTAGATCGTGGTGGCCTACTCTCCGGCCAGTCAGGAAGACAGACAGGGCTCTAGATCGTGGTGGCCTACTCTCCGGCCAGTCAGGAAGACAGACAGGGCTCTAGATCGTGGTGGCCTACTCTCCGGCCAGTCAGGAAGACAGACAGGGCTCTAGATCGTGGTGGCCTACTCTCCGGCCAGTCAGGAAGACAGACAGGGCTCTAGATCGTGGTGGCCTACTCTCCGGCCAGTCAGGAAGACAGACAGGCTCTAGATCGTGGTGGCCTACTCTCCGGCCAGTCAGGAGACAGACAGGGCTTCTAGATCGTGGTGGCCTACTCTCCGGCCATTCAGGAGGACAGACAGGGCTCTAGATTCGTGGGTGGCCTACTCTCCGGCCAGTCATGGAGACAGACAGGGCTCTAGATCGTGGGTGGCCTACTCTCCGGCCAGTCAGGAAGACAGACAGGGCTCTAGATCGTGGTGGCCTACTCTCCGGCCATTCAGGAGGACAGACAGGGCTCTAGATCGTGGTGGCCTACTCTCCGGCCAGTCAGGAAGAAGACGGGCTCTAATCGTGGGTGGCCTACTTCCGGCCAGCAGAGACAGACGGGCTCTAATCGTGGTGGCCTACTCTCCGGCCAGTCAGGAAGACAGACAGGGCTCTAGATCGTGGTGGCCTACTCTCCGGCCAGTCAGGAGGACAGACAGGGCTCTAGATCGTGGTGGCCTACTCTCCGGCCCGTCCAGGAAGACAGACAGGGCTCTAGATCGTGGTGGCCTACTCTCCCCCGCCAGTCAGGAAGGACAGACAGGGCTCTAGATCGTGGTGGCCTACTCTCTCCGGCCAGTCAGGAAACAGACAGGGCTCTAGATCGTGGTGGCCTACTCTCCGGCCAGTCAGGAAGACAGACAGGGCTCTAGATCGTGGTGGCCTACTCTCCGGCCAGTCAGGAAGACAGACAGGGCTCTAGATCGTGGTGGCCTACTCTCCGGCCAGTCAGGAGGACAGACGGGCTCTAGATCGTGGTGGCCTACCTCCCGGCCAGTCAGGAAGACAGACAGGGCTCTAGATGTGGTGGCCTACTCTCCGGCCAGTCAGGAAGACAGACAGGGCTCTAGATCGTGGTGGCCTACTCTCCGGCCAGTCAAGGAGGGCAGACAGGGCTCTAGATCGGGTGGGCCTACTCTCCGCCAGGTTCAGGAAGGACAGACAGGGCTCTAGATCGTGGTGGCCTACTCCCGGCCAGTCAGGAAGACAGACAGGGCTCTAGATGTGGTTGGGCCTACTCTCCGGCCAGTCAGAGGACAGACAGGGCTCTAGATCGTGGTGGCCTACTCTCCGGCCAGTCAGGAGGACAGACAGGGCTCTAGATCGTGGTGGCCTACTCTCCGGCCAGTCAGGAAGACAGACAGGGCTCTAGATCGTGGTGGCCTACTTTTCCGGCCAGTCAGGAGACAGACAGGGCTCTAGATCGTGGTGGCCTAGCTCCCGGCCAGTCAGGAAGGACAGACAGGGCTCTAGATCGTGGTGGCCTACTCTCCGGCCAGTCAGGAAGACAGACAGGGCTCTAGATCGTGGTGGCCTACTCTCCGGCCAGTCAGGAAGACAGACAGGGCTCTAGATCGTGGTGGCCTACTCTCCGGCCAGTCAGGAGGACAGACAGGGCTCTAGATCGTGGTGGCCTACTCTCCGCCATGTCAGGAAGACAGACAGGGCTCTAGATCGTGGTGGCCTACTCCTCCGGCCAGTCGGGAGACAGACAGGGCTCTAGATCGTGGTGGCCTACTCTCTCCGCCATCAGGAGGACAGACAGGCTCTAGATCGTGGTGGCCTACTCTCGCCAGTCAAGACACGGCTCTATCGTGCCTATCTCCGGCCATCAGAACAGACAGGGCTCTAGATCGTGGTGGCCTACTCTCCGGCCAGTCAGGAAGACAGACAGGGCTCTAGATCGTGGTGGCCTACTCTCCGGCCAGTCAGGAAGACAGACAGGGCTCTAGATCGTGGTGGCCTACTCTCCGGCCAGTCAGGAGGACAGACAGGGCTCTAGATCGTGGTGGCCTACTCTCCGGCCAGTCAGGAAGAACCAGCCAAGGTGTACTTCTCGACAATGTGCCTTTTAATTGAGTCCCGGCCAGTGTCTCTGGATGCTAGGTTTCAGATGAGCCAGCTCCTATTTGGGAACTCTTTGTGGATAGTGGCCAGTGGCCAGGGCTCTGTGGCTGTGTGTGGCAGTGGCCAGGGCTCTGTGGCAATGTGTGGCAGTGCAAAGGGCAAGGGAACACTCACTCTCTAACCAAGGTTCATGAATTGAGGAGCAAAACTGAAGTGAAGAGGAAATTCAGCAACTCATGGAGGGCAACAAAAGTTGCTTAGCCATCATGGTTTTGGCAGTTCCTGTGGTAGTCTATGGGGGGCCCTGTGTTCCTCTTCCTCCTCCCCCTCTTTTGGGATACTGTGTAGCAGTGACAGTTTGTAGCAGCCTATAGTGCTGTGTGACGGTGTGTGGGAGTGTTCTGCCATGCCTGCGTTCCTGCGGAGGGCCCAGCTGTTGTCCTGTGTTAGCCCCTAGCTGCCTGTCTGCCTGCCTGCCTGCCTGCCTGCCTGCCTGTCTGTCTGTCTGTCTGTCTGTCTGTCTGTCTGTCTGTCTGTCTGTCTGTCTGCCTGCCTGCCTGCCTGCCTGCCTGCCTGCCTGCTGTCTGTCTGTCTGTCTGTCTGTCTGCCTGCCTGCCTGCCTGCCTGCCTGTCTGTCTGTCTGTTCTGCCTGCCTGCCTGCCTGCCTGTCTGCCTGTCTGCCTGCCTGCCTGCCTGCCTGCCTGCCTGCCTGCCTGTCTGTCTGTCTGTCTGTCTGTCTGTCTGTCTGTCTGTCTGCCTGCCTGCCTGCCTGCCTGTCTGTCTGTCTGTCTGTCTGTCTGTCTGTCTGCCTCTTTGTCTCGCTGCCAGTCTCTCTCTCCCTGCCTGCCTTGCTCCCTGACTCAGACAGCCCATCTTGACAAACAGCTGTCATAAATTCCAGCATGCCTCTCCAGCATACGTCTTAGGGCCGGTCCTAAATGGCACCCTATGCCCTGCATAGTGCACTACTTTTGACCAGAAACCTATGGGAAAAAGGCCACTATGTAGGGAGTAGGGTGCCATTTGGGACGTAACCTTAGAGCTACCAACGGGGCTCTTAACAGGACTCGAGTGCGCTTGGGCTTGTGTTACTGCAGTGCTGTGTGTTGGCTGAAGGGCCACGTGTGGCTGAGGTGCACTCGAGGTGTGTGCATGCAAATGTCGTTTTAGAGATTTAGTGAGAGAGGAGAGGAGAAGAAGAGATAGAGGAGAGAGAGAGAAAGAGAAGGAGAAGAGGA
>LR778275.1:51029892-51069575 GCA_902810595.1 Coregonus sp. 'balchen' | reverse complement strand
TTTGCAAGTAAAGATGCCAAAGCCTTGTTTTCGGTGGCGTGAGAACCCTGAAATATAGGTTAGGTCACATGCATGATCGCTCTGGACCTACATAGACTGAGGCAGAGCTGTGTGTTCAGTGAGGCTGCATTCTGCTGCACTGTGATGACAGTAGACCACATATTACTAACAGCCCCTCCCAATGGTGACCAACCCTCTCTGCTGCACTGTGATGACAGTAGACCACATATTACTAACAGCCCCTCCCAACGGTGACCAACCCTCTCTGCTGCACTGTGATGACAGTAGACCACATATTACTAATAGCCCCTCCCAACGGTGACCAACTCTCTCTGCTGCACTGTGATGACAGTAGACCACATATTACTAATAGCCCCTCCCAACGGTGACCAACTCTCTCTGCTGCACTGTGATGACAGTAGACCACATATTACTAATAGCCCCTCCCAACGGTGACCAACTCTCTCTGCTGCACTGTGATGACAGTAGACCACATATTACTAATAGCCCCTCCCAACGGTGACCCAACTCTCTCTGCTGCACTGTGATGACAGTAGACCACATATTACTAATAGCCCCTCCCAACGGTGACCAACTCTCTCTGCTGCACTGTGATGACAGTAGACCACATATTACTAATAGCCCCTCCCAACGGTGACCAACTCTCTCTGCTGACAGCAGACCACACCACCAGACACAGGAGAGGAGGGAGGGTGGTCCATATTACTAACAGCCCCTCCCAATGGTGACCAACCCTCTCTGATGACAGCAGACCACACCACCAGACACAGGAGAGGAGGGAGGGTGGTCCATATTACTAACAGCCCCTCCCAATGGTGACCAACCCTCTCTGATGACAGCAGACCACACCACCAGACACAGGAGAGGAGGGAGGGTGGTCCATATTACTAACAGCCCCTCTCAACAGCCACTAACCCTCTCTGCTGCAGAATGTCAATGGCTTTCAATACCCTGCCTCATATTCTAAGCAATTGAGTTCAATCTTTTCATCCCGGTTGTGGTTCCCCCCCCTGCTCAGAGCAGACCACAGCCACATGAGGATTGCAGTGGCTGGTAATCCTTTTGGCATTTCAGAAAATCAACTGGGAAATTATATAAAGAATGTGTGTGTCATCGCTCCAGCCTTGAGGCACCTTTCCATCTGCAGTCGGAGCAGTGTCCACAGTGTGTGTGTGTGTGTGTGTGTCTGTTTGCTCCTTACCCATCTGCAGTTCGTTGATGGTCTCCACCAGGGACCAGTCAGGGCTGTAGCCACAGTGGGACTTGTCCAACAAGCTGTCCAGAACCTGTCTGACAGTCTGTCTTTCGTCCACCATCATGGTCTTAGAGCTCTCATCTGACAGGTGCACTCTGATCACCAGCTACAGGGGAGAGGAGACACAGGAAGGGTTAGATTCATATTCTGGAATGATAGAAAATATACAATGTCTGATAAGCAGCCAGAGGACAAGGGACACAGAGACAGGTTGTCTTCACAGGAGATCACCAGCCAGAGGACAAGGGACACAGAGACAGGATGTCTTCACAGGAGATCACCAGCCAGAGGACAAGGGACACAGAGACAGGATGTCTTCACAGGAGATCACCAGCCAGAGGACAAGGGACACAGAGACAGGATGTCTTCACAGGAGTGATGGTCACATCAGACTCCTTATGTCCAGTAGAATGAAAGCATTAGCTATAAGGAACCACACACAGGAAAGGATAGCAGTTTCCCTTTACATCACATACTGATCACATCTGGATAACATACCGTTTAGTGTATTAATGCTCTTGAATGTGGAAATATGCAGAAACACAGTCTGAAAAGGTGTTGCTCACATGAAGTCAAACAGTTGTGATTTACAAACATTTCAGCAACATTAGTGATCATTTGCTGTATTAAACGCTCCCCGAGGCCCCTCATAATCTACTGACCTCACTATACCGCACACAGGACACTGGATCTCAAATCCACTCTACAGAAGGATCGGATCAGGGAGGGGGTATGAAAGAACCTACATAACTGACAGAAACTCCCTGACCACCCTTCCCCATTCTGAGTATTAGGGGAGAGTGGGGTAAGTTCCTGACCACCCTTCCCCATTCTGAGTATTAGGGGAGAGTGGGGTAAGTTCCTGACCACCCTTCCCCATTCTGAGTATTAGGGGAGAGTGGGGTAAGTTCACCAAATATTTAGGAAGAGGTCATCGTTTCATCTGAAGGAACAAAACGTGGTAAGCAAGATACAGTAGGTCAAAAAATTTGATTTTCATCAAGTCAAATTAATTTATCGTGTTAGAGGTTTCTAAACCAAAGTAGATAATTTAAAGATTGTTTTATACATCAGTTGGGATCTCTATAAATTACAATATGAGGTCCTAAACCTAGCATGGAAGTGCATCCTTGTGGCTGTGTGGGTTAAGCCGAGCAAATGGCAATTGCGTAAGTTGAGCCAATGGTTGAGCCAATGGCAAGTTGATGCAAATTGAAGTGTTTTCTTCCCAGGCAGAATGCAAGGCATTATGGGATATGAGGTAAGAACAGGGCCTGATTTAAAAAGTTTTAAAAAATACAAAGTGTTTGTTAGGTGTTAAAATATGATTCAAATGATTACATCTATGGTACAAACAACTGTGTGTGTGTGTGTGTTTAATTGATGGTACCAACAACCATAATAATAATAATAATAATAATAATAATAATAATAATAATAATATGCCATTTAGCAGACACTTTTATCCAAAGCGACTTACAGTCATGCGTGCATACATTTTTACGTATGGGTGGTCCCGGGGATCGAACCCACTACCCTGGCGTTACAAGCGCCATGCTCTACCAATTGAGCTACAGAGGACCATGTAATCATATACACTGAACAAAAATATAAATACATCATGCAACAATTTCAAAGATTTTACTGAGTTACAGTTCACATAAGGAAATCAGTCAATTTAAATAAATAAATTAGGCCCTAATTTATGGATTTCACATGACTCGGAATACAGATATGCATCTGTTAGTCGCAGAAAACCAGTCAGTATCTGGTGTGACCACCATTTGTCTCATGCAGTGCAACACATCTCCTTCGCATAGAGTTAATCAGGCTGTTGATATTGGCCTGTGGAATGTTGTCCCACTCCTCTTCAATGGTTGTGTGAAGTTGCTGGATATTGGCAGACCTGGAACACGCTGTCGTACACGTTGATCCAGAGCATCCCAAACATGCTTAAAGGGTGACATGTCTGGTGAGTATGCAGGCCATGGAAGAACTGGGACATTTCCAGCTTGCAGGAATTGTGTACAGACAGATCCTTGCGACATGGGGCCGTGCATTATCATGCTGAAACATGAGGTGATGGCGGAGGATGAATGGCACCAGGATCTCGTCACGGTATCTCTGTGCAATCAAATTGCCATTGATGAAATGCAATTGTGTATGTTGCCCATAGCTTATGCCTGCCCATACCATAACCCCACCACCACGGGGCACTCTGTTCACAATGTTGACATCAGCAAACCACTCGCCCACACGACACCATACACACTGTCTGCCATCTGCCCGGTACAGTTGAAACTGCGATTCATCTGTGAAGAGTACACATCTCCAGCGTGCCAGTGGCCATCGAAGGTGAGCATTTGCCCACTGAAGTCGATTACGACGCCAAACTGCCGTCAGGTCAAGACCCTGGTGAGGACGACGAGCACGCAGCTGAGCTTCCCTGAGACGGTTTCTGACAGTTTGTCTAGACATTCTTTGGTTGTGCAAAACCCACAGTTTCATCAGTTGACTGGTCTCAGACGATGCCGCAGGTGAAGAAGTCAGATGTGGAGGTCCTGGGTTGGCGTGGTTACACGCTGGACGTACTGCTAAATCATCTAAAACGACGTTGGGAGGCGGCTTATGGTAGAGAAATGAACATTAAATTCTCTGGCAACAGCTCTGGTGGACATTCCTGCAGTCAGCATGCCAATTGCACGCTCCCTCAAAACTTGAGACATCTGTGGCATTGTGTTGTGTGACAAAACTGCACATTTTTAGAGTGGCCATTTATTGTCCCCAGCACAAGGTGCACCTGTGTAATGATCATGCTGTTTACAAAATGGGGCTCAGGTGGCGAGTGTGGTGGGGGTGTTGTAATGGGCGTGACTAATGGGCACAGTCTCTGAACATACCTCCTCTTGGCCACAGAGACAAAAATTGGCTGTTTTAAAGTTAATTTACTGCAATTCTACACATTTTGCAATTGGATGGAGGGACAATTGTGCCGTTTTAAAGGTGGTCCGTTACAATGACAGTGTTCTTATGCTATCTGAGTGACTGAAACATAACAAAAATCAATGCCATGATTTTTGGAATTTTAGATTTTCCCCGACTGTCTAGTTTAATTTAGTTCCCCAAAGCTGGAAGGGGAACCCCTGATCTACAGCAGTCTCAACAGCACCCTCTAGGGAAGCACCATGGTGTAGCCGGAGGACTGCTATTTTCCGTCCTCCTCTGGGTACAAAACCTAGGAGCCTCATGGTTGTCAGCCCCTTCCATATACTAACACAGTAATTATGACGACTTCCAGAGGACGTCCTCCAACCTATCAGAGCTCTTGCAGTATAAACTAACATCTTGTCCATCCAATCAAAGGAGCAGAATGAATCAGGTTCATCTGCCTCACCTAAAGCCCATTCTGGTGGGAAGCTTCTATAGACCACCAAGTGCTAAAAGTCAGTATCTGGATAACGTGTGAAATGCTTGATAATGTATGTGATAAACAGAGAGGTATATTTTCTGGGTGATTTAAATATTGACTGGCTTTCATCAAGCTGCCCACTCAAGAAAAAGCTTCAAACTGTAACCAGTGCCTACAACCTGGTTCAGGTTATCAGTCAACCTACCAGGGTAGTTACAAACAGCACAGGAATGAAATCATCAACATGTATTGATCACATCTTTACTAATGCTGCAGAAATTTGCTTGAAAGCAGTATCCAAATCCATTGGACGTAGTGATCACAATATAGTAGCCATATCTAGGAAAGCCAAAGTTCCAAAGGTTGGGCCTAATATAGTGTATAAGAGGTCATAAAATAAATGTTGTAGTGATTCCAATGTTGTTGATGTAAAGAATATATGTTGGTCCGTGGTGTGTAATGAGGAGCAAACAGACGCTGCACTTGACACATTTATGAAATTGCTTATTCCAGTGACTAATAAGCATACACCCATTAAGAAAATGACTGTAAAAACTGTTAAATCCCTGTGTATGGTTGAGAGGGATGAGGCAAAAGGAATGGCAAATAAGTCTGGCTGCACAACCGATTGGCAAACGTATTGCAAATTGAGAAATCGTGACTAAACTGAATAAAAAGGAGAAGAAACTACACTATGAAATAAAGATAAATGACATAAAGAATGATAGTAAAAAGCTTTGGAGCACCTTAAATGACATTTTGGGAAAAAAGGCAAACTCAGCTCCATCATTCATTGAATCAGATGGCTCATTCATCACAAAACTAACTGATATTGCCAACTACTTTAATAATTGTTTCATTGGCAAGATTAGCAAACGTAGGAATGACATGCCAGCAACAAACGCTGACACTATACATCCAAGTATATCTGACCAAATTATGAAAGACAAGCATTATAATTTTGAATTCCGTAAAGTGAGTGTGGAAGAGGTGAAAACATTATTGCTGTCTGTCAACAATGACAAGCCACCGAGGTCTGACAACTTGGATGGAAAATTGTTGAGGATAATAGCGGACGATATTGCCACTCCTATTTGCCATATTTTCAATTTAAGCCTACTAGAAAGTGTGTGCCCTCAGGCCTGGAGGGAAGCTAAAGTCATTCCGCTACCTAAGAATAGTAAAGCCCCCTTTACTGGCTCGAATAGCCGACCAATCAGCCTGTTACCAACCCTTAGTAAACTTTTGGAAAAAATTGTGTTTGACCAGATACAATGCTATTTTACTGTAAACAAATTGACAACAGACTTTCAGCACGCTTATAGAGAAGGACATTCAACAAGCACAGCACTTACACAAATGACTGATGATTGGCTGAGAGAAATTGATGATAAAAAGATTGTGGGGGCTGTTTTGTTAGACTTCAGTGTGGCTTTTGACTTTATCGATCATAATCTGTTGATGGAAAAACTTGTGTTATGGCTTTACACCCCCTGCTATAATGTGGATAAAGAGTTACCTGTCTAACAGAACACAGAGGGTGTTCTTTAATGGAAGCCTCCAACATAATCCAGGTAGAATCAGGAATTCCCCAGGGCAGCTGTCTAGGCCCATTACTTTTTTCAATCTTTACTAATGACATGCCACTGGCTTTGAGTAAAGCAAGTGTGTCTATGTATGCGGATGACTCAACACTATACACGCTCCAGCAGGTATATCTCACTGGTCATTCCCAAAGCCAACACCTCCTTTGGCCGCCATTCCTTCCAGTTCTCTGCTGCCAATGACTGGAACGAATTGCAAAAATCTCTGAAGCTGGAGACTCTTATCTCCCTCACTAACTTTAAGCATCAGTTGTCAGAGCACCTTACCGATCACTGCACCTGTACACAGCCTGAAATTAGCCCACCCAACTACCTCATCCCTATATTGTTATTTATTTTGCTCTTTTGCACCCCAGTATCTCTATTTGCACATAATCTCTTGCACATCTAGCATTCCAGTGTTAATACTAATTGTAATTATTTTGCACTATAGCCTATTTATTGCCTTACCTCCATAACTTGCTACATTTGCACACACTGTATATATATTTTCTGTTGTATTTTTTGACTTTATGTTTTTTTACCCCATATGTAACTCTGTGTTGTTGTTTTTATCGCACTGCTTTGCTTTATCTTGGCCAGGTCGCAGTTGTAAATGAGAACTTGTTCTCAACTGGCTTACCTGGTTAAATAAAGGTGAAATAACAAAAAAATAAAAAATACAGCGACTGAAATGACTGCAACACTTAACAAAGAGCAACAGTTAGTTTCAGAGTGGGTGGCAAGGAATAAGTTAGTCCTAAATATTTCAAAAACTAAAAGCATTGTATTTGGGACAAATCATTCACTAAACCTCAACTAAATATTTAAATAAATAATGTGGTAATTGAGCAAGTTGAGGTGACTAAACAGCTTGGAGTAACCCTGGATTGTAAACTGTCTTGGTCAAAACATATTGATACAACAGTAGCTAAGATGGGGAGAAGTATGTCCATAATAAAGCGCTGCTCTACCTTCTTAACAGCACTATCAACAAGGCAGGTCCTACAGGCCCTAGTTTTGTCGCACCTGGACTACTGTTCAGTCGTGTGGTCAGGTGCCACAAAGAGGGACTTAGGAAAATTGCAATTGGCTCGGCTGGCCCTTGGATGTACACAGAGAGCTAACAATAATATGCATGTCAATCTCTCCTGGCTCAAAGTGGATGAGAGATTGACTTCATCACTGCTTGTGTTTGTGAGAGGTATTGACATGTTGAATAGACAGAGCTGTCTGTTTGAACTACTGGCAACAGCTCGGACACCCATGCGTACCTCACAAGACATGCCACCAGAGGTCTCTTCACAGTCCCCAAGTCCAGAACAGACTATGTGAGGCCCACAGTACTACATAGAGCCATGACTACATGGAACTCTATTCCACATCAAGTAACTGATGCAAGCAGTAAAATTAGATTTAAAAAACAGATAAAAATACACCTTATGGAACAGCGGGGACTGTGAAGCAACACAAACATAGGCACAGACACCTGCATACACACACACGATAACATACGCACTATACACACACGTACACATAGAATTTTGTATTGTAGATACAGTGGGGAGAACAAGTATTTGATACACTGCCGATTTTGCAGGTTTTCCTACTTACAAAGCATGTAGAGGTCTGTAATTCAAAAATCCAGAAAATCACATTGTATGATTTTTAAGTAATTAATTTGCATTTTATTGCATGACATAAGTATTTGATACATCAGAAAAGCAGAACTTAATATTTGGTACAGAAACCTTTGTTTGCAATTACAGAGATCATACGTTTCCTGTAGGTCTTGACCAGGTTTGCACACACTGCAGCAGGGATTTTGGCCCACTCCTCCATACAGACCTTCTCCAGATCCTTCAGGTTTCGGGGCTGTCGCTGGGCAATACGGACTTTCAGCTCCCTCCAAAGATTTTCTATTGGGTTCAGGTCTGGAGACTGGCTAGGCCACTCCAGGACCTTGAGATGCTTCTTACGGAGCCACTCCTTAGTTGCCCTGGCTGTGTGTTTCGGGTCGTTGTCATGCTGGAAGACCCAGCCACGACCCATCTTCAATGCTCTTACTGAGGGAAGGAGGTTTTTTGCCAAGATCTCGCGATACATGGCCCCATCCATCCTCCCCTCAATACGGTGCAGTCATCCTGTCCCCTTTGCAGAAAAGCATCCCCAAAGAATGATGTTTCCACCTCCATGCTTCACGGTTGGGATGGTGTTCTTGGGGTTGTACTCATCCTTCTTCCTCCAAACACGGCGAGTGGAGTTTAGACCAAAAAGCTCTATTTTTGTCTCATCAGACCACATGACCTTCTCCCATTCCTCCTCTGGATCATCCAGATGGTCATTGGCAAACTTAAGACGGGCCTGGACATGCGCTGGCTTGAGCAGGGGGACCTTGCGTGCGCTGCAGGATTTTAATCCATGACGGCGTAGTGTGTTACTAATGGTTTTCTTTGATCCTGTGGTTCCAGCTCTCTTCAGGTCATTGACCAGGTCCTGCCGTGTAGTTCTGGGCTGATCCCTCACCTTCCTCATGATCATTGATGCCCCACGAGGTGAGATCTTGCATGGAGCCCCAGACCGAGGGTGATTGACCGTCATCTTGAACTTCTTCCATTTTCTAATAATTGCACCAACAGTTGTTGCTTTCTCACCAAGCTGCTTGCCTATTGTCCTGTAGCCCATCCCAGCCTTGTGCAGGTCTACAATTTTATCCCTGATGTCCTTACACAGCTCTCTGGTCTTGGCCATTGTGGAGAGGTTGGAGTCTGTTTGATTGAGTGTGTGGACAGGTGTCTTTTATACAGGTAACGAGTTCAAACAGGTGCAGTTAATACAGGTAATGAGTGGAGAACAGGAGGGCTTCTTAAAGAAAAACGAACAGGTCTGTGAGAGCCGGAATTCTTACTGGTTGGTAGGTGATCAAATACTTATGGCATGCAATAAAATGCAAATTAATTACTTAAAAATCATACAATGTGATTTTTCTGGATTTTTGTTTTAGATTCCGTCTCTCACAGTTGAAGTGTACCTATGATAAAAATGACAGACCTCTACATGCTTTGTAAGTAGGAAAACCTGCAAAATCGGCAGTGTATCAAATACTTGTTCTCCCCACTGTATGTGGTAGGGGCCTGAGGGAACACAGTGTGTTGTGAAATCTGTGAATGTATTGTAATGTTTTTAAAATAGTATGAACTGCCTTAATTTTGCTGGACCCCAGGAAGAGTAGCTGCTGCCTTGGGGATCCATAATAAATACTAAGGCATAAGTTACAGCTAGCTAGCACTGCAGTGCATAACATGTGGTGAGTAGTTGACTCAAAGAGAGAGAAAGACAATAGTTGAACAGTTTTCAACAAATAAAGGAGAAGCAGCATAGAGTGCTATATTTCATTGTAATTTATTTTGTATTTTCTTAGTTTACCTTTCATTTAACAAATGCAGCTAATTTAGCCTACTCAACAACCTGACTCAAACAGAGATGAATGCTATTTATGTTAGCTAGCTGGCTAAGGCTATCCAACACACCAACTCCTCCAAGTTCAGGTTTATTCATTTATTGCCACCAGGGCCCGCCGGTGTAACTGCTAGCTTGCTACACATGGATTGGATTGTGGGTTTACTAACATGTTAGTTCTAGTTTGTTAATGATAACGTTAATATGGTGACAATGATGTAGGCTGTGTTGAGGTTAGCGGTTATGGTATGAAGGTTTGGCTTGGAGAGGTTAGCGGTTATGGTATGAAGGTTTGGCTTAATGGCTTGGAGAGGTTTTTGCGCCTGATCACAGACAGCTGTTGTGTTGTGCATTGAAGCGAAGGGAAAAGGTGAGAGGAGATGCGAGTAGGAATACAACGAGCCAAGTGATGATGCTGTACGTGGCTGCTATGAAAGTGATCATGCTGTTTGTATGTGGCTGCTATGAAAGTGATGATGCTGTACGTGGCTGTTATGAAAGTGAACTGTGTGCGCAGGTGATCAGGTGTGTATTCATTCCACCGATTATTTTACAAAACGTTTCTTAAATGAAACAAAACAATGAGGGACCTACCTGAATGTGTCCAATAGAAACGTTCCATTTGGACTAATGATTACACCCCAGATCAGCTAGAGGCAGGCAAGAGAGGACTAATGATTACACCCCAGATCAGCTAGAGGCAGGCAAGACTGTGTAACGCGGTATTGAATGTGTCACTGTCTGTCACCTTGATTACTAAAAAATGTATCCCGACCTGTGCACCTGCATTATAAACTTTAATTTGTTGGTTGTAGCAACCCCATGATGGGTATAGGGCAACCTAAACCTATGGATGTTACAGTGAGCTGGGTGAATGGAATATGAATGACATCATCCAATACACTGTAATAGAAATAAGGCCATGCTCTTAAAACATGTTTTTGTCCTCCCTAATCTCTAAGGGCACCACACACACACACACACACGGAGAGCAGACACTAATCCACCAGCTCATATTTGGCCTTCACTCTGGATTGTTCTGCCATCACATTACACAGTGGCAGAGAGAGAGAGAGAGATAGAGAGAGAGTAGAGGAGGCAGACAGGAAGAGAGTGAGGGAGGGAGAGAGGTAAAGGGAGAGAGGGAAAGAGAGAGAGTAGAGGAGGTAGAGAGTGAGAGAGGGAAAGTGGGAGGTAGAGAGTGAGAGAGGGAAAAGTGGGGGAGTGGGGGAGGGAGGGACGCATGAAGGATTAGGGGCGGTAGCTTTGACGCTAGAGGGTGTAGGTACGAGGAGGGAGTGAGGAGAGAGAGCGGGAGCGAGAGAGAGAGTGAGGGAGAGAGAGCGGGAGGGAGAGAGAGCGGGAGCGAGAGAGAGGGTGAGGTAGAGAGAGAGGTAGAGAGAGAGGTAGAGAGAGAGGTAGAGGTAGAGCGAGAGATCGGAGAGAGAGAGAGAGAGAGGAGAGACAGAGCCTGGGGTCCTGCGTGTCCACTATGACCCCAGCTGCAGTGACCTGAGCCTTATAACAGAGTAGAGCATCAGAGCCTGGTTACATCAAGTCTTCATCACTAATCCTCTGTGTAGACCAGTGAAGCCATCTTGTGTACAAACAAGGTCTATCCATTCCCCTGGGTAAAGCTGTTGCCATCACTTTTAACACAATCTAAGTATGTTTCACAGGTGAATCTCAGGTGTATCAGGTGATAGCTACAGCAGCAGAGATGATCAATATTTTCATTGACATTGACCCTCTATGTAGTAGGAGTCAATCAGGTAAACTCACCTTTTTAACCTGGGCCTCCTTGATCTTCTCCAGAGCCACACGGATCTTCTCTGCCTTCGTCTTGGCAGCCTGCTCCTCCTACACACACACATAATACAAATACTTTATAGATATGTACATAAACACACACACACACACACACATAAACACACACACACACACACACACACACACACAGCACCATTACAGAAGAATCAACACAGTCCCCCCCCTCCTCTAGCCACCTCCCATCAGGTGGGAACCTCCACCTCCCATCAGGAGGGAACCTCCACCTCCCATCAGGAGGGAACCTCCACCTCCCATCAGGAGGGAACCTCCACCTCCCATCAGGTGGGAACCTCCACCTCCCATCAGGAGGGAACCTCCACCTCCCATCAGGAGGGAACCTCCACCTCCCATCAGGAGGGAACCTCCACCTCCCATCAGGAGGGAACCTCCACCTCCACCTCCCATCAGGAGGGAACCTCCACCTCCCATCAGGAGGGAACCTCCACCTCCCATCAGGAGGGAACCTCCACCTCCCATCAGTGGGAACCTCCACCTCCCATCAGGTGGGAACCTCCACCTCCCATCAGGAGGGAACCTCCACCTCCCATCAGGAGGGAACCTCCACCTCCACCTCCCATCAGGAGGGAACCTCCACCTCCACCTCCCATCAGGAGGGAACCTCCACCTCCCATCAGGTGGGAACCTCCACCTCCCATCAGGAGGGAACCTCCACCTCCCATCAGGAGGGAACCTCCACCTCCCATCAGGTGGGAACCTCCACCTCCCATCAGGAGGGAACCTCCACCTCCCATCAGTGGGAACCTCCACCTCCACCTCCCATCAGGAGGGAACCTCCACCTCCCATCAGGTGGGAACCTCCACCTCCCATCAGGTGGGAACCTCCACCTCCCATCAGGAGGGAACCTCCACCTCCCATCAGGAGGGAACCTCCACCTCCCATCAGGAGGGAACCTCCACCTCCCATCAGGAGGGAACCTCCACCTCCCATCAGGAGGGAACCTCCACCTCCCATCAGGAGGGAACCTCCACCTCCCATCAGGAGGGAACTCCCCTCCCATCAGGAGGGAACCTCCACCTCCCATCAGGAGGGAACCTCCACCTCCCATCAGGAGGGAACCTCCACCTCCACCTCCCATCAGGAGGGAACCTCCACTCCCATCAGGAGGGAACCTCCACCTCCCATCAGGAGGGAACCTCCACCTCCCATCAGGAGGGAACCTCCACCTCCACCTCCACCTCCCATCAGGTGGGAACCTCCACCTCCACCTCCACCTCCCATCAGGAGGGAACCTCCACCTCCACCTCCCATCAGGAGGGAACCTCAACCTCCACCTCCCATCAGGTGGGAACCTCCACCTCCCATCAGGAGGGAACCTCCACCTCCCATCAGGAGGGAACCTCCACCTCCCATCAGGAGGGAACCTCCACCTCCCATCAGTGGGAACCTCACCTCCACCTCCCATCAGGAGGGAACCTCCACCTCCCATCAGGAGGGAACCTCCACCTCCCATCAGGAGGGAACCTCCACCTTCCATCAGGAGGGAACCTCCACCTCCACCTCCCATCAGGAGGGAACCTCCACCTTCCATCAGGAGGGAACCTCCACCTCCCATCAGGTGGGAACCTCCACCTCCCATCAGGAGGGAACCTCCACCTCCACCTCCCATCAGGAGGGAACCTCCACCTTCCATCAGGAGGGAACCTCCACCTCCCATCAGGTGGGAACCTCCACCTCCCATCAGGAGGGAACCTCCACCTCCCATCAGGAGGGAACCTCCACCTCCCATCAGGAGGGAACCTCCACCTCCCTCACTCCATAGCTGCTCTCCTACTTACCTGGCTTCTCCAACAGGATGCCATTGTGACTACGTCGATCTACACCAGGCAGTGTTTCTGTGTTCCAATACATATATTCCCCGTTTCTAGAAGGTTCAGAATTTAAGTGCGTCTTTGGTATAAAATCTGTCTCATTGTCGTCAGAGCAGTGCCTTGTCTTTCAGAGATGGCCTCTGTTAAAATCCTCCCGTTGTTTCATATTATCCCAGATTAGCATTCGGACGACGCTAAATTTTGAACCAATTCTCTGCAGTAGAGAAGCTGTTCTCTCTTCCATATAAAGCAGTTAGTTATTCCTGTCAGCTCCAAAGCACTTCCTCAAACAGGAAGTGTCAGAATATCTCACAGTAAAGAACAACAACAAGACCGTCCCGACTCCTGTAGTTAATAAACCAATCCAGTTAGTCCATTACCGTCCTTGCCCGGTGAGGAGCTTCCCAATCACAGAGATATACGTATGAGACTAGTAAGTAAACTAGACAATCTGAAATGACTCCAGTGGTGCTGCTCAGACAAGACACCTTAACATGTGCTCAGCAAGAGAGAAACTGAGAACAGGAAAGGAGAGGATCTACATCCCTGACAGAGAGCGAGGGAGGAGGGGCTGGCTTGGCTGACGGTGATCCCTCTCTCTCTGCTGTGATAATGATCTCTCTCTCCCACGCCCTCCCCCTCTCCTTCCCTTTTTGTGTTACAGCCTGAATTTAAAATGGATTAAATTGAGATTTTGTGTCACTGGCCTACACACAATACCCCATAACGTTGAAGTGGAATTATATGTTTTTAGAAATGTTTACAAATTATTTAAACATGAAAATCTGAAATGTCTTGAGACAAAAAGTATTCAACCCATTTGTTATGGCAAGCATAAGTAAGTTCAGGAGTAAAAATGTGCTTAACAAGTCAAATAATAAGTTGCATGGACTCACTCTGTGCAATAATAGTGTTTAACGTGATTTTTGAATGACTACCCCATCTCTGTACCACATACATACAATTATCTGTAAGGTCCCTCAGTCGAGCAGTGAATTTCAAAAACAAATTCAGCCACAAAGACCAGGGAGGTTTTCCAATGCCTCACAAAGAAGGGCAACTATTGGTGAAAAAAATAAAATTAA
Source organism: Coregonus sp. 'balchen' (assembly GCA_902810595.1). NCBI lineage: Eukaryota > Metazoa > Chordata > Actinopteri > Salmoniformes > Salmonidae > Coregonus > Coregonus sp. 'balchen'. The sequence continues at coordinate 51,055,103 of LR778275.1, read as the reverse complement.
CAACACATTGAATATCCCTTTGAGCATGATGAAGTTATTAAGTACACTTTGGATGGTGTATCAATACACCCAGTCACTACAAAGATACAGGCGTCCTTCCTAACTCAGTTGCCAGAGAGGAAGGAAACCGCTCAGGGATTTCACCATGAGGCCAATGGTGACTTTAAACAGTTACAGAGTTTAATGGCTGTGATAGGAGAAAACTGAGGATGGATTAACATCATTGTAGTTCCTCCATAATACTAACCTAAAGGACAGAGTGAAAATAAGGAAGCCTGTACAGAAAATATTCCAAAAACAGGCGTCCTGTTTGCAATAAGGCACTAAAGTAGAACTGCAAAAGAATTGGCAAAGAAATTAACTTTCTAAGTCCCGTGTAGCTCAGTTGGTAGAGCATGGCGCTTGCAACGCCAGGGTTGTGGGTTCGATTCGCACGGGGGACCAGTACGAATAAAGTATGAAAATGTATGCACTCACTAACTGTAAAATGACTCAAATTAGGAAGAATACAAAGCATTATGTTTGAGGCTAATCCAACAACACATCACTGAGTACCACTCTTCATATTTTTAAGCATGGTCATGGCTGATCATGTTATGGGTATGCTTGTCATCAGCAAGGATAAAAATAAACTGAATAGAGCTAAGCACCGGCAAAATCCTAGAGGAAAACCTGGTTCAGTCTGCTTTCCAACAGACACTGGGAGACAAATTCACCTTTCAGCAGGACATGAATGTTTTACAAATGTTTAAATGTTTCTTCCCCTTTCACATTAGAGTATTTTGTGTAGATCGCTGACAATTTTTTTTTATTAAATCCATTTTAATCCCACGTTGTAACACAACAAAATGTGGAAAAAGTCCAGGGGTGTGAATACTTTCTGAAGGCCCTGTATGTGCCATAAACCAAATCAAATCAAATGTTATTGGTGTATTGGTGTAGACATACGAGGCCATTCCCACAGTGCAGAGTTAAAAAGACACAGAAACCAAAACAAAGAGCCCATTCAGTGGAGGGTGAGGAGAGGAGAGGAGAGGAGAGGCAGGGCAGGGCATTTTGAGTATTTGGGGAAATACATGTCAGAGCCATGATGACATGTTGTGTAGATAGATTAGATTAGATTAGATTAGATTAGATTAGATTAGATTAGATTAGTAGATAGATAGATAGATAGATAGATAGATAGATAGATAGATAGATAGATAGATAGATAGATAGATAGATAGATAGAGAGAGAGAGAGAGAGAGACAGAGAGACAGAGAGAGACAGAGAGAGACAGAGAGAGACAGAGAGAGACAGAGAGACAGAGAGAGACAGAGAGAGACAGAGAGACAGAGAGAGACAGAGACAGAGAGACAGAGAGACACAGAGAGAGAGAGAGAGTTAGAGTTAGAGAGACAGAGAGACAGAGAGAGACAGAGACAGAGAGACAGAGAGACACAGAGAGAGAGAGAGAGAGTTAGAGTTAGAGAGAGAGAGAGAGAGAGAGAGAGAGACAGAGAGATACAGAGAGAGAGATACAGAGAGAGAGAGAGAGAGAGAGATACAGAGAGAGAGATACAGAGAGAGAGAGAGAGAGAGACAGAGAGACAGAGCGAGAGAGAGAGACAGAGCCAGAGAGACAGAGACAGAGAGAGAGAGAGATGACGAAAGACAAAGCGCTTCTCAGATACGAGTGTGGCAGGAATGACAAGAAAAGAGAGAGTGTGAGAAAGAGATAGGGACAAATAGATGAGAGTCAGACAGCTCAGCTGACTGGTTACTGGAACAGCTACAGGGGACAAAACAGTGTGACCTCAGTGTGACCTCAGTGTGACCTCAGTGTGACCTGTGTCTCAGGTGCATCATCACAGTTGAGAGACATTATCCCATTAAAGGATTAATCATTTATTCATTCAGAAATGTATAAAGCAACGTAAAACAACCATACTGTTCACAAAGTAGACCGGATCTGATGGATGTATAACTGTAGATCATTAAAACTATTTTTCAGGAGAATGTGTAAACCTTTTATCATTTCCAGGGGAATTTGTAATTTACTGTGTAACTTCGCTACCCTGAACCTTCCCGGACAAATGTTAACTGTGATCCTAGATAGAATGATCCCATTTGGAGATTGCTGTGGGGGCCAGACTGTTTGGCATGACAACGACCAAACAGCAGGAATCAGGCTCTAGAGCACGGACAGATCTGGAGTTATCTGGAGTTATAATCCTATTAGTTCGATTGGCTGAACTCCAAACATGTGACCTACACAGCTCTCTGTTTCCATGTGTTCTACATCTCTATTTCCTGGTCCTCAGCTCTCTGTTTCCATGTGTTCTACATCTCTATTTCCTGGTCCTCAGCTCTCTGTTTCCATGTGTTCTACATCTCTATTTCCTGGTCCTCAGCTCTCTGTTTCCATGTGTTCTACATCTCTATTTCCTGGTCCTCAGCTCTCTGTTTCCATGTGTTCTACATCTCTATTTCCTGGTCCTCTGCTCTCTGTTTCCATGTGTTCTACATCTCTATTTCCTGGTCCTCAGCTCTCTGTTTCCATGTGTTCTACATCTCTATTTCCTGGTCCTCAGCTCTCTGTTTCCATGTGTTCTACATCTCTATTTCCTGGTCCTCAGCTCTCTGTTTCCATGTGTTCTACATCTCTATTTCCTGGTCCTCAGCTCTCTGTTTCCATGTGTTCTACATCTCTATTTCCTGGTCCTCAGCTCTCTGTTTCCATGTGTTCTACATCTCTATTTCCTGGTCCTTTGCTCTCTGTTTCCATGTGTTCTACATCTCAATTTCCTGGTCCTCAGCTCTCTGTTTCCATGTGTTCTACATCTCAATTTCCTGGTCCTCAGCTCTCTGTTTCCATGTGTTCTACATCTCCATTTCCTGGTCCTCTGCTCTCTGTTTCCATGTGTTCTACATCTCCATTTCCTGGTCCTCTGCTCTCTGTTTCCATGTGTTCTACATCTCCATTTCCTGGTCCTTTGCTCTCTGTTTCCATGTGTTCTACATCTCTATTTCCTGGTCCTCTGCTCTCTGTTTCCATGTGTTCTACATCTCTATTTCCTGGTCCTCTGCTCTCTGTTTCCATGTGTTCTACATCTCCATTTCCTGGTCCTTTGCTCTCTGTTTCCATGTGTTCTACATCTCTATTTCCTGGTCCTCTGCTCTCTGTTTCCATGTGTTCTACATCTCTATTTCCTGGTCCTCAGCTCTCTGTTTCCATGTGTTCTACATCTCTATTTCCTGGTCCTTTGCTCTCTGTTTCCATGTGTTCTACATCTCAATTTCCTGGTCCTCTGCTCTCTGTTTCCATGTGTTCTACATCTCTATTTCCTGGTCCTCTGCTCTCTGTTTCCATGTGTTCTACATCTCTATTTCCTGGTCCTCTGCTCTCTGTTTCCATGTGTTCTACATCTCTATTTCCTGGTCCTCTGCTCTCTGTTTCCATGTGTTCTACATCTCTATTTCCTGGTCCTCTGCTCTCTGTTTCCATGTGTTCTACATCTCTATTTCCTGGTCCTCTGCTCTCTGTTTCCATGTGTTCTACATCTCTATTTCCTGGTCCTCTGCTCTCTGTTTCCATGTGTTCTACATCTCTATTTCCTGGTCCTCAGCTCTCTGTTTCCATGTGTTCTACATCTCTATTTCCTGGTCCTCAGCTCTCTGTTTCCATGTGTTCTACATCTCTATTTCCTGGTCCTCAGCTCTCTGTTTCCATGTGTTCTACATCTCTATTTCCTGGTCCTCTGCTCTCTGTTTCCATGTGTTCTACATCTCTATATCCTGGTCCTCAGCTCTCTGTTTCCATGTGTTCTACATCTCCATTTCCTGGTCCTCTGCTCTCTGTTTCCATGTGTTCTACATCTCTATTCCCTGGTCCTCAGCTCTCTGTTTCCATGTGTTCTACATCTCTATTCCCTGGTCCTCAGCTCTCTGTTTCCATGTGTTCTACATCTCTATTTCCTGGTCCTCAGCTCTCTGTTTCCATGTGTTCTACATCTCTATTCCCTGGTCCTCAGCTCTCTGTTTCCATGTGTTCTACATCTCTATTTCCTGGTCCTCTGCTCTCTGTTTCCATGTGTTCTACATCTCTATTTCCTGGTCCTCTGCTCTCTGTTTCCATGTGTTCTACATCTCTATTTCCTGGTCCTCAGCTCTCTGTTTCCATGTGTTCTACATCTCTATTTCCTGGTCCTCTGCTCTCTGTTTCCATGTGTTCTACATCTCTATTTCCTGGTCCTCAGCTCTCTGTTTCCATGTGTTCTACATCTCTATTTCCTGGTCCTCTGCTCTCTGTTTCCATGTGTTCTACATCTCCATTTCCTGGTCCTCTGTCTGTGACTGGACACAATGAGAAGGATTCGATGACCTGGGATCCAGTTGTTGGTTGCAGATGGTGAATAGGATGAGGATCCTAAAAATAAACCTTTATTTTACAACAATAAAGTTATATGTTACGGGTCAACCGAACAGAACAGCCATCTCTGAAACCGGGATTGATTGAGTGTATTGTTGTTGGTGTAAGGTCCTTGCTATTTGACACAGAAACACTGCCTGTCGAGCATGTACAGTCGACCACCTGTTTAATCGGCAGTAGTAATCCTTGAATAACAGGACCATTTTAAATCAACCCACAACCCCAAGTGTATTCCCGTCATTGATACTGTTGAAACAAGCTGCACGTCCAGGTTAAGTCCCGACAGGACATGTTGACATGGTGTGGGTGGCTGTGTCAGTCCAGGTTAAGTCCCGACAGGACATGTTGACATGGTGTGGGTGGCTGTGTCAGTCCAGGTTAAGTCCCGACAGGACATGTTGACATGGTGTGGGTGGCTGTGTCAGTCCAGGTTAAGTCCCGACAGGACGTGTTGACATGGTGTGGGTGGCTGTGTCAGTCCAGGTTAAGTCCCTACAGGACATGTTGACATGGTGTGGGTGGCTGTGTCAGTCCAGGTCAGACATATTTCCATGCCTTCAGCTCAATACTCATATGTTTCCAAGCATTTAGAGTCATCTCAAACACATACAATGCATTCTTATGGTAAAACACATACAGCATACAATCCATTCTAATGGTATTGGTAAACCACATAGCACACACACGGAGTGAGAGATTGAGATGGAAGGCGGTAGAGGGAGAAAGGGTTGAGGGAGAGAGGGTTGAGGGGGCAGGAAGTAGGCCGAGCAGGGGGAGGGAGTGAGAGATTGAGATGGAAGGCGGTAGAGGGAGAAAGGGTTGAGGGGGCAGGAAGTAGGCCGAGCAGAGGGAGGGAGTGAGAGATTGAGATGGAAGGCGGTAGAGGGAGAAAGGGTTGAGGGAGAGAGGGTTGAGGGGGCAGGAAGTAGGCCGAGCAGGGGGAGGGAGTGAGAGATTGAGATGGAAGGCGGGAGAGGCATGCAACATGCAAGAGGATGCTTGAGAAGAAGACCAACATGCCTCCCTCTCATGGTCTGTATAAGTCATCATTGCAGTATCACATTATGATAACTACAGTGTTAGATATACCGTATAACACTAATCTATAGAACTATCTAAAAACATCTAACCTGTCAACGACTTAAGGACATGACATCAGCAGACGGAGAGGGGGGTGGGGTTAAAAAGCAGCCAATCACAGAGAACCTGATTGCATGCAGGAGCAAGTAGAGAAGTGACGGAGGAGGAGTCACCTTGGTCAGCAAGTGAGAGGGCTTCCCTGCTATATTCTGCAGAATCATGGAGGTTTCCCAGTCCAGATAGGAGTGCTTGGTAAAGAAGAGAGGAGAAGAGACAAGGAACATCTGTCAAATCACTGATTGTTAATGAATACACCTGCGCATTTCAACGTGTTGTGGAAGCACAGAAAAATCAAAGGTGTGATCAAGATGAAATGGAAAAACAGAGACAAGAAGATGTTAATCATCCCAAAGCTGTGGGGAAAACACTTCTCCCTGTTTTACTACCTTCCTCAATGGCTTCTCCATCAATACAATCATACAGTCAGAGACCAACACTGGTTACGAGTTCAAACCAGAAAGGAAGTACCCTGCCTATAGAGACACTACTGTTTACACTGCTGTACCCTGCCTATAGAGACATACTACTGTTTACACTGCTGTACCCTGCCTATAGAGACACTACTGTTTACACTGCTGTACCCTGCCTATAGAGACACTACTGTTTACACTGCTGTACCCTGCCTATAGAGACACTACTGTTTACACTGCTGTACCCTGCCTATAGAGACACTACTGTTTACACTGCTGTACCCTGCCTATAGAGACATACTACTGTAATGTAAATACTCACTATAATGATGCTGACACTATAAGCACGGTCACAAGCAGACTGCAGACAAAGGCTTCTCACCACAAAACAAGCATAATGGAGAAACGCCACTCATCCACTGTTGTCAGACTGTAAAATAGCTCCAGCTCTTAATATGTATTTACCCTAAATGTTTTATATTTGTTTTTTAATCACATTTTAACAATTCAGTTTCCATCATGAAAAAAATGCCCTGAAAGTGTTATTTTACATTTTACATTTTAGTCATTTAGCAGACGCTCTTATCCAGAGCGACTTACAGTTAGTGAGTGCATACATTTTTCATACTGGCCCCCCGTGGGAAATGAACCCACAACCCTGGCGTTATGTATTCTATATATGCCATGTGTTCTGTATTCTATATATGCCATGTGTTCTGTATTCTCCATATGCCATGTGTTCTGTATTCTATATATGCCATGTGTTCTGTATTCTATATATGCCATGTGTTCTGTATTCTATATATGCCATGTGTTCTGTATTCTCCATATGCCATGTGTTCTGTATTCTACATATGCCATGTGTTCTGTATTCTATATATGCCATGTGTTCTGTATTCTATATATGCCATGTGTTCTGTATTCTATATATGCCATGTGTTCTGTATTCTATATATGCCATGTGTTCTGTATTCTATATATGCCATGTGTTCTGTATTCTACATATGCCATGTGTTCTGTATTCTACATATGCCATGTGTTCTGTATTCTATCTATGCATGTGTTCTGTATTCTATATATGCATGTGTTCTGTATTCTATATATGCCATGTGTTCTGTATTCTATATATGCCATGTGTTCTGTATTCTATATGCCATGTGTTCTGTATTCTATATATGCCATGTGTTCTGTATTCTATATATGCCATGTGTTCTGTATTCTATTATGCCATGTGTTCTGTATTCTATATGCCATGTGTTCTGTATTCTATTATGCCAGGGTGTTCTGTATTCTATCATATGCCATGTGTTCTGTATTCTATATATGCCATGTGTTCTGTATTCTATATATGCCATGTGTTCTGTATTCTATATGCCATGTGTTCTGTCTTCTATTATGCCATGTGTTCTGTATTCTATATAGCCATGTGTTCTGTATTCTCCATATGCCATGTGTTCTGTATTCTAATATGCCATGTGTTCTGTATTCTATATATGCCATGTGTTCTGTATTCTATATATGCCATGTGTTCTGTATTCTATATATGCCATGTGTTCTGTATTCTCCATATGCCATGTGTTCTGTATTCTACATATGCCATGTGTTCTGTAGTCTATATATGCCATGTGTTCTGTATTCTATATATGCCATGTGTTCTGTATTCTCAATATGCCATGTGTTCTGTATTCTATATATGCCATGTGTTCTGTATTCTTATATATGCCATGTGTTCTGTATTCCTATATGCCATGTGTTCTGTATTCTATATATGCCATGTGTTCTGTATTCTCCATATGCCATGTGTTCTGTATTCTCCATATGCCATGTGTTCTGTATTCTCCATATGCCATGTGTTCTGTATTCTCCATATATGCCATGTGTTCTGTATTCTCCATATGCCATGTGTTCTGTATTCTATATATGCCATGTGTTCTGTATTCTACATATGCCATGTGTTCTGTATTCTATATATGCCATGTGTTCTGTATTTATCCATATGCCATGTGTTCTGTATTCTATATATGCCATGTGTTCTGTATTTATATATGCCATGTGTTCTGTATTCTACATATGCCATGTGTTCTGTATTCTACATATGCCATGTGTTCTGTATTCTATCTATGCCATGTGTTCTGTATTCTCCATATGCCATGTGTTCTGTATTCTCCATATGCCATGTGTTCTGTATTCTATATATGCCATGTGTTCTGTATTCTATATATGCCATGTGTTCTGTATTCTATATATGCCATGTGTTCTGTATTCTATATATGCCATGTGTTCTGTATTCTCCATATGCCATGTGTTCTGTATTCTACATATGCCATGTGTTCTGTATTCTATATATGCCATGTGTTCTGTATTCTATATATGCCATGTGTTCTGTATTCTATATATGCCATGGGTTCTGTATTCTATATATGCCATGTGTTCTGTATTCTATATATGCCATGTGTTCTGTATTCTATATATGCCATGTGTTCTGTATTCTATATATGCCATGTGTTCTGTATTCTATATATGCCATGTGTTCTGTATTCTATATATGCCATGTGTTCTGTATTCTATATATGCCATGTTTATTTTCTATATATGCCATGTGTTCTGTATTCTATATATGCCATGTGTTCTGTATTCTCCATATGCCATGTGTTCTGTATTCTATATATGCCATGTGTTCTGTATTCTATATATGCCATGTGTTCTGTATTCTATATATGCCATGTGTTCTGTATTCTACATATGCCATGTGTTCTGTATTCTACATATGCCATGTGTTCTGTATTCTATCTATGCCATGTGTTCTGTATTCTCCATATGCCATGTGTTCTGTATTCTCCATATGCCATGTGTTCTGTATTCTATATATGCCATGTGTTCTGTATTCTATATATGCCATGTGTTCTGTATTCTATATATGCCATGTGTTCTGTATTCTACATATGCCATGTGTTCTGTATTCTATATATGCCATGTGTTCTGTATTCTATATATGCCATGTGTTCTGTATTCTCCATATGCCATGTGTTCTGTATTCTACATATGCCATGTGTTCTGTATTCTATCTATGCCATGTGTTCTGTATTCTATATATGCCATGTGTTCTGTATTCTCCATATGCCATGTGTTCTGTATTCTATATATGCCATGTGTTCTGTATTCTATATATGCCATGTGTTCTGTATTCTCCATATGCCATGTGTTCTGTATTCTATATATGCCATGTGTTCTGTATTCTATATATGCCATGTGTTCTGTATTCTATATATGCCATGTGTTCTGTATTCTATATATGCCATGTGTTCTGTATTCTACATATGCCATGTGTTCTGTATTCTCCATATGCCATGTGTTCTGTATTCTCCATATGCCATGTGTTCTGTATTCTATATATGCCATGTGTTCTGTATTCTCCATATGCCATGTGTTCTGTATTCTATATATGCCATGTGTTCTGTATTCTCCATATGCCATGTGTTCTGTTTAGAAGTGAGTCATTTCTTATGCTATTTTGAAATGTAAATTCATAATTTCTTCAGTTTTATCTGTGAGCAAGAATCAATAAACGTATACTGATAATCAAACTCATACAGAGATTTTAATTGGAATGTAGGTTAATTATAATAATTTTCTATGGGGTTGAGATCTGGAGACTGGCTAGGCCACTCCAGGACCTTGAAATGCTTCTTACGAAGCCACTCCTTCGTTGCCCGGGCGGTGTGTTTGGGATCATTGTCATGCTGAAAGACCCAGCCACGTTTCATCTTCAATGCCCTTGATGATGGAAGGAGGTTTTCACTCAAAATCTCACGATACATGGCCCCATTCATTCTTTCCTTTACACGGATCAGTCGTCCTGGTCCCTTTGCCGAAAAACAGCCCCAAAGCATGATGTTTCCACCTCCATGCTTCACAGTAGGTAGTAGTTGAGTTTTTACCAAAAAGTTATATTTTGGTTTCATCTGACCATATGACATTCTCCCAATCCTCTTCTGGATCATCCAAATGCACTCTAGCAAACTTCAGACGGGCCTGGACATGTACTGGCTTAAGCAGGGGGACACGTCTGCCTGCCTGTCTGCCCATGTTCTGAGCTAGTCTCCGACTGCCTGCCTGCCTGCCTGCCTGCCCATGTTCTGAGCTAGTCTCTGACTGTCTGCCTGCCTGCCTGTCTGCCCATGTTCTGAGCTAGTCTCTGCCAAATGGAATCTCCTCATCTTAATCTCCCTCACTCATCCTGAGTTGATTCATCCTCTCAGCTCACACTTCTGGCAGATACTGAAGCCAGCCGGCCTCAGAGAATGACAGGCCTTGGCTGCTAAGACAGACTGGTAGGGAGTGTCTGTCTGTCTGTCTGGCTGGCTGGCTGGCTGGCTGTCTGGCTGGCTGACTGGCTGGCTGTCTGTCTGTGTCTGTCTGGCTGGCTGGCTGGTTGGCGTAGATTGATTTGGCAGAGAGGAGAGAGTTCCTACTGTTTGTAATCTTGATAAACTAGGCCATGACTGTGGAGTGCCAGAACTGGGGCTGTTCTCTTTATACATTCAGTTGAGTTCTAAGCAGATAAAGCATAAGTCATTTCAGTAATTGACACACTGAGCTGCCATGCAGTGAGCAGTCTATCAGGCAGAGGGTGGGAAAACAGCCATAGCTGCTCACAGTCTCTCACCTGCTAGTCACATTCATTCACTAGCTGGACACACTCTCTCACTAGCTGGTCACACTCTCTCACTAGCTGGTCACACTCTCTCACTAGCTGGTCACACTCTCTCAATAGCTGGTCACACTCTCAATAGCTGGTCACACTCTCAATAGCTGGACACACTCTCAATAGCTGGAGAGTGCTCGTCACATTCATTCACTAGCTGGACACATTCACTCACTAGCTGGTCACACTCACTCACTAGCTGGTCACATTCACTCACTAGCTGGTCACACTCTCTCACTAGCTGGTCACACTCTCTCACTAGCTGGACACACTCTCAATAGCTGGAGAGTGCTCGTCACATTCATTCACTAGCTGGACACATTCAATCACTAGCTGGTCACATTCATTCACTAGCTGGTCACACTCTCTCACTAGCTGGACACATTCACTCACTAGCTGGTCACACTCACTCACTAGCTGGTCACATTCCCTCACTAGCTGGTCCCATTCCCTCACTAGCTGGTCCCATTCATTCACTAGCTGGTCCCATTCATTCACTAGCTGGTCGCATTCATTCACTAGCTGGTCCCATTCATTCACTAGCTGGTCCCATTCACTCATTAGCTGGTCCCATTCATTCACTAGCTGGTCCCATTCCCTCACTAGCTGGTCATATTCCCTCACTAGCTGGTCATATTCCCTCACTAGCTGGTCCCATTCCCTCACTAGCTGGTCCCATTCCCTCACTAGCTGGTCCCATTCCCTCAACAATGTCAACACACTGGTAGAGAAGAGACTACGGGTGAAGTACATCTTGATCTAAAACTAAAACCCCTTCACTTCCTCGTAACCACAACAGAACAAGGCACTATGTCATTTCAAGTTAGGAGAACTTGTGCTGCTGCGAAGTGTAGTTTGTTTTCCCAGAGAAATTACTTTCACTCTACAACTTGGTCCTCGTTGTTTAACTGTGAGAGCTGGTGAAGCGTGATAGTCTTTCCTGCAGTCTTTAACCTCTAAAAGTCTAAGCCGTTGGGGGGGCTTGTACTACCATGGATCATTTAGCTAATTTATTTACAATTTTAAAGACCCCTTTAAGTGTCCAAAACAAATATACAACAATTATTTGATAAAATATTGCATTTGGCATTTACTACTAAAGCCCATAGAAACACATTGAATAACACTTTCACAAAAGGCAATAAAGACAGTAAAAAAATTAATCATAAGGAATAAGGTTTTGAAGTGTCTAGGAGATGTTTTATTTTATTTTTTAAATCTTTATTTTAACATGGAAAAACAGACTGAGACCTGGATCTCTTTTACGGCTGTGCCCTGTGTAAACATGTTGACATGTACAGTTTTAGACATACAGACAAGAACATTTCAAACAAAACACACAATTCAACAGAAACAATCACAGACAACATCATATTGATCCTCCATAACATTTTTAAAATGGGCAAGGGACACCAGAGTGTCTAACTTAAGTTGGATCTGCAGTTTGTTCCATAAATAAGGTGCAAAGGAACTGAAGGCAGTCCTACCCAACTCTGGGGAGACCACAGGAGTCTCTAAGGTAATCCACATCTGTGATCTGGTTTTAAAATTAGTATATCTAGTGGAAATTAATGATGAAATATATGGAGGTAGTTTTAAAAGAAGTGCTTTATAAATAAACAAGAGAGCATGTTGCTCTCGCCTCACAGATAGAGAGGCCCAGCCCACATGTTGATATAGGATACAGTGATGAGTTTTGTAACCATCACCTGTGATAAACCTGAGTGCACAATGGTAAATAGCATCCAGTGGTTTTAATGTGTTTGCCGATGCATGCATATAGATAATATCACCATCATCTAAAACGGACATAAAAGTAGCCTGCACAATTTGGTTTCTATTTACGGAGGACAGACAAGCCCTGTTTCTGTAAAGGAACCATATCTTGAATTTGAGCTTTTTTCCCCAATTCAGCAACATGTTTTTTAAAAAGAAAGCCTATCATCTAACCATACCCCTAAGTATTTATATGCAGAGACCTGTTTGATTTGAGTACCATCCAAGCCAGTGATTACAAAAGTGTTTCTAATTGAGAGTTTAGACCTAGAAAAAAACATGACATTTGTTTTCTTAGCGTTTAAAACAAGTTGAAGCTGTAAAAGAGACCCCTGTAGTATCCAACTGCATTAAAGCTTGGTCCGCTGTTGGAGCGATAGAGGACATCACTGGGTCATCTGCATATCAATGGAATTTACAATATCTGACATCACCACCAATGTTGTTAATATAAAGTGAGAACAATAGTGGGCCAATTATTGAACCCTGAGGGACCCCTTTAAATAACTGTAAGGGGTCAGACTTGACCCCGTCGACCATGGCGGCCTGAGTTCTATCTTTAAAATAGTCCTAAAACCATCGACAGGCATCAGTGCCCAGTCCTATAGATGACAGTTTACTCAAAAGGATAGCATGGTCTACAGTGTCAAAAGCTTTTGACAAATCTCCAAACAACGCAGCACAGTGCTTTCTATCATCTAAGGCATTTGCAATATCATTTACAACAAGCATAGTGGCCGATGTGGTACTGTGTTTAGATCTAAAACCAGATTGATTGGGGCTAAAAATACTGTTAACAGAAAGAAAAGATTGTAACTGTTTGTTGACTATAGATTCTAGGATCTTTGCCAGACAAGGGAGCCTAGAGATGGGTCGATAGTTATCCAAATCACTACCGTCACCTCCCTTATTTAATGGCAGAACAAAAGCTGCTTTCCACACCTTAGGGATATTTCCTGTGCTTAATGTTAGATTAAAAAATGTGTGTCACTGAACCAGCAATGATAGGTGCAGCACACTTAAGTAAGTACGGGCCTAAATTGTCAGCGCCTAAGGATTTCTTAGTATCAATGGCACACAGGGCAGCTAGAACCTCTGCTTCAGTTATTTTCTGGAAACTAAAAACAGGGTTACCATTTTCCAGAGTAACGGTTGAAAAGCAAGACGAAAAATCAACTAACTGGCCAGTACCACAATGGCCACTTTTCTTTTCAAATAAAAAACCAGCAGAGATGAAATGCTTATTAAAAGCATCACAAATATAATTTTTTTCACTTAGAATACAGGAGTCTGAGATAATTTGCTTAGGAAGAGAAACAGCAGAATTCCCCCGTTTCAGTGAATTAACGGTTTTCCAGAATTTTGCAGGATCTCCTGCAGAATCTGTCATAGCATTAAGGAAGTCATTAGATTTTGCCTTTTTGACAGCTGCAGTACATTTATTTCTCAATTGCCTAAAAAAACAGCCAATCAAGCTGGAGTACCTGTTTTCCTCGCCAAGGCCCAGGCCCGATTCTTTTGCAGAAAAAGACCTGACAATTCAGGAGAGAACCAAGAACTGGTTCGGTTTCTTACTCTGTGATTCTTAAGCGGGGCGTGTTTATCAGACATAGAGGGAACAGTAGAAGAGAAAAAAGCAAGGGCTAAAACCGGGTCCAGAAAGCAGCAAGTGGATAAAAGCTCAGAGTGATATAAGTCAAGGATAAAAGCTTGCTGTGAGAAATGTTTATAATTTCTCTTAGAGATTAAACAGGGATCAGAGTGTTTCAGCCTGGTATCTCTAATACAAGCAATAGAGCAATGGTCACTGATATCATTTGAAAAAACCCCACTGGCTGTGTATTTATGGGGGGTATTTGTTAGAATAATGTCTAGTAGAGTAGATTTGACTGGATTCTTCAAGTTGGTTGGTTTAGTTATCAGCTGAGTTAGATTTAGCTCAGTACAAATATCTTTTAATTTATCGGATACTGGTGAAAGCCAATCCAGGTTAAAATCTCCCAAAATCAGTAATTCAGAGTTTGCATAGTTAGACAGTATATCAGATAATTTGCATAGAGTACAAGGAGGAGCTGAGGGGGGGCGATATACCCCAGCTAGAGTTAAATGATCATTATTACCAAGTACCACATTTAAAACTAGACATTCATATTGCTTTGGGACAGAGGTTGATATGGACACAAGAAACATTTAAGCAGCATTTTACATAAATCGCGATACCACCACCTCTACCAACTCTATCAGCTCTATAAATATTGTACCCAATCAACTGAATATCTGAATCAGGCACAGAATCATACACAGCCACGATTCAGATACAATCAGTACGTCAACATTTGATTGTGAGACCAAAATGTCAATAAAGTCCAACTTTTGGATCAGGCTTCTAGCATTCAAATGAATTATTCCAATGCCATTGCTACGGGAATTCATATCAGATGGAGTATCCAGGGTAGCACCGGAAGCTGCACTGAATGAGCAATAAACCATTTTCGGGCTATTGACAGAGCTCCATTTGATGGGGACAAGATTACTACTAACAATACCTCTCTGCATGTAAGTAGTATTCGCAATACGGTGATTGGACAATAATCTAGGAATTGCAGAAAGGTTGTTAGCTGAAGTTTGTTCCATATTTGCAATTGAGGGACTAATTAATGAAACTGGGAGAGGAGCATTGAACATAGTGTGATAGGGGAGCGTACAATCCCAAAAGTCAACCCCCGAAAATACACAACGTCAGGTATCAAAGGCTCTACATGAGGCAAGAGTAAGAGACGTGTTGGTGGAGAGGATGCTGGAGCCATACCTGTTAAGATGGAAAATGTCCAGAAGAAATAGACCTGGTCGGTCTGTAAAAGCTGCAAAGTTATCCACAAAATGAATTCCCATGGTGCAGCAGTATCCCTTAAGCCAGGTGTGTAATTGGCGTATACGACTAAAAACCATATCCGTGGGGATGGAAAAGGTCCGGAAACAGATTCCAGCAGCGTATTTATCAATGTTTTAAAATCGTCTCTCAATTTCTCTGACTGCTGGAGTTTAATGTCATTTGACCCAACATGGACAATGACAGTTGAAGCGGCGGAGTGCTTGCTAATATGTAGCGGTAGCATGTATCCTAGGTCAGGGATCGTAGCGCCAGGGTAGCAGAAAGTCTCAGCTTTCCGGATTGAAACGTTTCGGACCACGGATGAACCCACCACGAGAACGGAAGGACTACAGATGGGTTTATTGGGTAAATGACGGGGCCTCTCCCAGGTGATCTGCCTCCTAGCAGGTTGAGGGGGGCTAGCAGCTGAGACTGACGACCGAGCGGTAGGCAAGGAGCGCAGATGAGTGTGCTTGGGCACTTCCACCTGAGAGTGAGACGGCAGCAGTAGAGATGGAGCGGAGGGACCCTGTACAGTATGATTGGAATGCACTTCCAGGTCTTCCAGGACCTTGAATCTCTTCCCCAATTGTAGCACTTCCGAAACATTTGATGGATTCCGTTTCCTGGAGTGCTTTACTCCCCGGACAGCAATCCAGGCATCCTGAGGCGGAGCAGAAGGGGTGGAACAGACCGGGCCCTTCGGTTTAGCTCCTAGCCTGGGCCAAGGCTCATTTAAGGGAACCGAATGGAGTTTCTCCATTACAGGCTCCCCAGAAGTGGAGGTGCCGAGCCAGGGGCAGGTGACGTCGTCGATTTTGGAGGTGGTTTGTGCAACCATGGAGTCCAGGAGTTCCTCGTCCTCCTTGATCTGGCGCAAGACAGATACTCTCCCTTCCAGCTCAGCGACTCTCTGGCTCAGGTACTGGCAGGTGGTACATCCAGGGGTGAGCGAAGCCATGAGAGACATCCAACTTTCAGCTTGCTCCTCTCTGTAGGTCGTCTCGCCGTTGTTGGTAACCAGGAATCTGGGACACAAACTTGCGGTCCCAGCCGTAAAGGCGAGTGTAGGCAGTACACAGTTCTGTTGCGCGCTCTGATGACGTCTGTTGCGTGATGAAAGCTAAGAAAGCTCAGGATAAAAAATTAAATAATTTGGACACATATTTAACCCCTTATTTTTGTTGGCACAAAACTAACTCCATACTTCCATTCATTTGTATGGGTTACCTTCAGACGAGTCCCGTAACACTTGTGGGGGTCGTAGAGCAACACGGAGACTCTCCCCTTTCTGTCCGTATTAGTTTGTAGCTCAAACGGTTTGGACTTTACAGACAGAAGTTGGCACATCAGACGGGTCCCGTGGGGCTGGTGGGGGTCGTAGCGCAACACAGAGAACATCATTGTGTTTGTAGATGTTTTTCTAGAACACCGATTTTTGGGACGTCTCATGGTCTGACAAACACCACTGTAGCTCGGCCACCTTCCACCGCAGATGCGGAAGGTCGACACAGGCGGAGGATTGAGACACTGATACTGTTTATAGCTTCAACTGACACATTTAGTTGTGAATGTATTTATTATGTTCCTTAGATTGACGCATGGGTCAACAGACTCTTAAGGAGTAACTTCAATGACTTCTGCAATACTTGGTCTGCATCTGAAATGGCACCCTATTCCCTATATAGTGCACTACTGTTGACCAGAGAATGGCACCCTATTCCCTATATAGTGCACTACTGTTGACCAGAGAATGGCACCCTATTCCCTATATAGTGCACTACTGTTGACCAGAGAATGGCACCCTATTCCCTATATAGTGCACTACTGTTGACCAGAGAATGGCACCCTATTCCCTATATAGTGCACTACTTTAGACCAGAGAATGGCACCCTATTCCCTATATAGTGCACTACTTTAGACCAGAGAATGGCACCCTATTCCCTATATAGTGCACTACTGTTGACCAGAGAATGGCACCCTATTCCCTACCTAGTGCACTACTGTTGACCAGGGCCCATAGGCTGCTATCTGGGACACCATCACCTGTCATGTTGATTATTATGAAAAACAATGAGTTATGTGTCAAAGATGAAATATTAAATGATGGTCAGATTACCAATGATTACAGTCATCCCTGGTCCCAATACATAAACCACTAGGCCCCATCATCCCTAATACCGGAACAGCTAAACTAACTGTTGATCCCTAAACCTCAGGAGAACTAAACAGAATCACATCTGAGCAAGGCCCACCAGGCAGAAAGCAGCTTTACACCAGGGTTACTGCAGTGCTCTCTCACTCCTTCTCTGTGTCCCAAATAGCACCCTATTCCCTATATAGTGCACTACATTAAACCATAGCCCAAGGGCCCCAAAAGGGGTGTTTATATTGGTATCGGTGCCAGGGGGTCCGTCCCCCAGCAGTCAATTAAAAAATCTGCTTTTCCCCCCCTTTAAAAACCCCCCCCAAACCCCCCCCCCCCCCCCCCCCCCCCCCCCCCCCCCCCCCCCCCCCAAAACCCCCCCCCCAAACCCCCCCACCGGCCCCCAACAAAACCCCCCCCCCCCCCCCCCCCCCCCCCCCTCCCCTTCCCTCCAACAAAAAACCCCCTCTCCCTCTCCCCCCCCCCCCTCCCCCCCCCAAAAAACCCC
Organism: Coregonus sp. 'balchen'; assembly: GCA_902810595.1. Classification (NCBI taxonomy): domain Eukaryota; kingdom Metazoa; phylum Chordata; class Actinopteri; order Salmoniformes; family Salmonidae; genus Coregonus; species Coregonus sp. 'balchen'. The sequence goes on along the minus strand of LR778275.1, from coordinate 51,037,134 downwards.
CCCCCTCCCCAAAAACCCCCCCCCCCCCCCCCCCCCCCCCCCCCCCCACCAAACCAAACCCCCCCCCCTCCCCCCCCCCCAAAAAAAACCCCCCACCCCCCCCCCCCCCCCCCCCCACCCCCCCCCCCCACAAAAAACCACCCCCCCCCCCCCCCCCCCCCCCCCCACCCCAACAAAACCCCCCCCCCCCCCCCCCCCCCCCCCCCCCCCCCCCCCCAAACCCCCACCCCCCCCCCGCCCCCCCCCCCCCCCCACCCCCCCCCCCCACCCCAAAAACAAAAACCCCCCCCCCCCCCACCCCCCCCCCCCCCACAACAAAACCCCCCCCCCCACCCACACCCCCCCCCCCCCCCCCAAAAAAAAAAAAACCCCCCCCCCCCCCAAAAAAACCCCCCCCCCCCAAAAACCCCCCCCCCCACCCCCAACAAAAACCCCCCCCCCCCCAAAAACCTTTTCCTTTTTTCCCCTTTTTTCCCCTTTCTTTTTTTTCTCCCCCAACCCTCTCCCCCTCGGTGGTCTCTCTCTCTCCCCCCCCCCCCTTCTCTCTCTCGGGTTGCCTTCTCTCTTCTCCCCCCCCCTGTTTTCTCTTTTGCTTTCTCTCTCCCCTCCCCCCCCCCCCCTCTCTCTTTTGTGCCGTCTATCTCTCCCCCCCCCCTTCTTCTCTAGGCCCTGTAGTAGGGAGTAGGACAAAAATTTCTTCCCCCCCCCTAAAACATTTTTCCTAACTCCCAGTTCTGTTAGGGGATTTTAAAGATTCAAAACCTGCCCAGTGTTTTTATACGGATTATTTAGGAAAAGCCAAGGACGGGGGGGGGCAGGCAAAAAACCCAACCCCCAAATGTAAAAATTAAATAAGAGCAGTCGGTTCTAGTGTTAAGAGAAAAAAAAAAAAAAAAAAGTTAAATTTTTTTAATGGTCCTTCAACCCGGGTTTTTTAATTTGTTTCATTTTGGTTTCCAGTTGGTCCGGGTCTGAACGTTTTGTAGGGGAAAGGGAAAGTAAAGGGGTTGAAGGGGAAATTATGTTTTAGGGGTCTTTTGTGCAGGTAGCCCACCTCTTTACCCCCGGGGGGGGCCCTGTTTGGGCCCCTTTGGCTTTGGGTTTTTTCCCCCGTCCTGCCCCGAAGTCTGAAACACTTTTCCAAAAATCCCGCTCCCTTGGCCGACGCAGATTTTAACCCCCCCGACCCAGGAGGAGGGGGGGGACACGGGGGACCGGTGTTCGCTGACCGTCCCCAGGGCCCCGTCCTGGGGGGGGGGGTTTTGGGGTTTGGGGTGGGGGGGGCCCCCCGCCATGGTGGAGGAGGGGGAAAGGGTGGAGGCGCTGTGGGGGGGCGAGCTTGTCGGGCACCCGGTCCAACTGAGAAAAGCCTGCTCCAGGGGGGCCCCGGGGTATAAAATTTCCCCAGGGACATTTTTTTTGGGGGCCCCATGGGGGGGGGCCGGTGGGATTTTGGCCACCGGGGAGGCGGGGTGGGCCCCCGGGGGGTTAGGGTTTAAATAGATGGGGGGTACTTTTTTATCCCTGAGGTGAAAGGGACATGTCAAACGAAAATTAGCAAAAAAAATATACATACGCCCCGGACAAACAAAAAAAACAAGTCCGATAGGGGATTAAAATTTAAAAAAATATTTGATAAATTTATAAATAATCAATAAATAAACACATAAAAACCACAAACCCAAAAAAAAAGTGAAACCCAAAGATTAAATTTAAAAATAAACATAAATAATCCACCCAAATTTTAGCAATACTTACCGGGTGGAGGTGCGCCCCCACTCTGGAAGTGCCCCCTCCAACTGCTCCCAACTTTCACCTTGGGGGCTGGCTGCGGCCGCGGGGGGTTTCTGGCGAAACTTTAAAACATCACCTGGCACACCCACCTGTCTTTCCACATTGGGCTTGCTCCGCTCCCGCTCTATGGGGAAAACAGGTTTTGCCCCAGGGAACCGATTCCCACACCCTCTCCGCCCTGGTTTTAGGCCTCCCGGGGAAAAAACAAAAACACAAACCCAAAATTAAAACAACATTAAAAAAAAACAAAAAAAAATAGCTGCAAGAAGCAAAGCCGGGGGTTTTAAGCTTTGGCCCCAAAAGCACCACCACCAAAGGGCCAAAAATTTGGGCACATTTTCCCCCAAGAGCACTTCTTAAATTTTTTACGACGCTTTCCCAAAATCAGAATCTCAAAAACAAAAACAGATCATGCCCCTACGCCCCTTTTTTTGTATTTTGGACCATTTTTAAAAACCCGTTTGGGTACTTTTAAAAAGCCCCCCTTTTCCCCCCAGAAGAAAACTTTGGATTTCTTCCAAAAGAAATATTTTTTTCCCCGGGCCCTAGCCCCAAAAAAATATGGCTGCTAAAGCCCCCAAAGAGCTTGCATTTAATTGGGGGTTTTTTCCCTTTCCCCAACACCGCCCCCATGCGGAAAACAAACCCTATCTAAGGGCAGCTTAATGACTCCCTGAGCATGTGTGCCCCCAAAATTTCCCCCCCTGACCGAACAATCAAAATATATAAATCTGTATTGCCGGGTATAGCAAAACCCTTGTGTAAAAAGAACATCTGTGTCTGATTTTTTATGCATTTTGGGCCGGGCACGCCCACTTGAATGTTTTTGGTCAGTACCCTATTGTTTTTAGTTTCTAGCGTGGAAAATATTGCGTTGTGAGACATTGATCCATAAATGCCATGTATCAAGTTGTGTGAGCCATGACCAGCCTTTGAAAGCATTTCATGGCTACAGATGTGAGTGCTACGGGTCGACAGTCATTTAGACAGGTTACCTTAGCGTTCTTGGGTACAGGGACTATGGTGGTCTGCTTGAAATATGTACAGTCATGGTCAAAAGTTTTGAGAATGACAAACACTAATTTTCACCAAGTCTGCTGCCTCAGTTGACGGCAATTTGCATATACTCCAGAATGTCATGAAGAGTGATCAGATTAATTGCAATTAATTGCAAAGTCCCTCTTTGCCATGAAAATGAACTTAATCCCCCAAAAACATTTCCACTGCATTTCAGCCCTGCCACAAAAGGACCAGCTGCCATCATGTCAGTGATTCTCTCGTTAACACAGTTGAGAGTGTTGACGAGGACAAGGCTGGAGATCACTCTGTCATGCTGATTGAGTTAGAATAACAGACTGGAAGCTTTAAAAGGAGGGTGGTGCTTGAAATCATTGTTCTTCCTCTGTTAACCATGGTTACCTGCAAGGAAACACGTTCCAGAGATTCATTTAGCTTGTCTGGTAGGCTCTGGGCAGCTATCGGCTGGGTTTCCCTTTGTAATCCGTGATACTTTGAAAGCCCTGTCACATCCGACAGCTTCAGAGCTGGCAAAGTAGGATTCAAACTTAATCCTGTATTGACGCTTTGCCTGTTTGACGGCTTCGTCGGAGGTAGTACGGCATCTCTTTAACAGTGCATTCGGAAATATTCACACCCCTTCACTTTTTCCACATTTTGTTTACGTTCCACAGCCTTATTCTAAATTGATGAAATTAAGATTTGTCCTCATCAATTTACACACAATATCCCACAATGACAAAGTGAAAACAGGTTTTAGAAATGTTCTGCACATTTATTAAAATACAAAAAACAAAAATACCTTATTTACATAAGTATTCAGACCCTTTGTATCCTGTTTCCAATTATCATCCTTGAGATGATATTTAGAAAATATTTTTATCTGGACACTTTCAAAGTCAGATTAGGATATAGGTCAGGGACTAGATAGTGTTTTTTTTTTACCTGGAGTTGTTCCTTATTGTAAAGAGATGGGTGGGCCTAAGGCTTAAGAGGGTGTGAACGATGCCGAATGGGTGTAGACAAAGAAGAGCTCTCCGGTAGGTGTACCAAAACGTTCAAGGGCCATTTTCTCAAAAGTGGGTTTATCAACTTTCAAAGCAGATTACTTTCCCATGTTCCTCAGTGTATATAACATTTTGTAGCTCGGAGTCTACTTTTATCCAATGTAAAAAACACAATTTCTAATTTTGCTACATAAGACCGGGTCGAGGCAGTGGGTCACATTTTTACTCCTGAACTTATTTAGTCTTGCCATAACAAAGGGTTGAATACTTATTGACATTTCAGCTTTTAAATTTCTATTAATTTGTATTAAATCCTAAAAACTAAATTCCACTTTGACATTATGGGGTTTTGTGTGTAGATCAGTGACACAAAATCGCAATTTAATCCATTTTAAATTTAGGCTGTACAACTAAATGTGGCAAACGTCAAGGGGTGTGAATACTTTCTGAAGGCACTGTACGTGTGCAATTCTCACTCCGGCCTCAAAAGGCAGCAATACGCATATAGCACCCAGTGTGCCGGAAACACAAGAAGTCGATTTGGATCAGTGGCGGGGAAAGTGGTGTGTGCTGGTTTTTGCTAGTTAGCTTGGCTGTTCCCTCCCTGCAGCCTACAATGAAAGGACCTAAGGGTGACATAACAACGAAAATAGTATAGAAATGGCCCCCAAAAATGGAAAGTTGAGGAGTGAACACACAGAATTCAATGATGAATGGACTGAATCTTATGCTTTATAGCCAACTGCTTAATATGCAGTGAGAAATTAGCCAACAACAAGAAATCCAATGTCGACAGACATTTTCAAAAGCAACACACTATATTTGCTGAAAAGTATCCACCTGGAGATGCCAGAAAGAGCCATTGCTGAGCTGAAGCACAGAGCAGAGGTCCCCCTTCTCAAAATGGATCAATGGTAAAATACAAACACTGCTGCTACTTCGTGGAATGTGGAAAGTCATTCACACGGGGGTTTTTGGATCTGAAATTATTTACCGATTGTTTCGTTCTGAACCCCAATTTTTTTTTTTTTTTACGGTTTACATCGTTTCTTTCTGTTCCTTTTTAAACCTCAAATCTACTTGATTTACATTTAGCTCAACTTTAAAATGACTTCACCATCTGCGATGAGACTCGCTATGGACGGAGAAAGGTTCCTTTAAAAACAGTTCAAACTGGTAAATTCACGGGCCGGCCCAGACACCGGAATCGTTTCAATGACAAAAAAAAAATTTGTAGGGAAAGAAAATGGCCGGAACGTAGATTTTTTTTTTTTTTTTACCGGGTTTTCCCATGCTTTCAAAATAACGGAAGAGTATAGATCCACTTTCGTTGGTGGTTCGATTCTGTTCCTCTAAAAAATTTTTTTCCGGTTCCGTTCTCTAACCGTTCCAACCCGGTTCACAGACGGTGAGTACTTGAAATATTCCTTATAAAAGTATCCGAGACGCTGTATTCCCCCATTTCAAAAAAACAAAATATTTCAGAACATGTAAGATCCTCTGCAAATAATGTCAAGGACAGGACCCTGAAAATGGCAAAAAGACATTAGCAGTCAAACAGATTAAGGACATAAATGCAGCCTTTCTATCGTGTGATGTTGATGACATGACAGACAGCACGGCTCTGCAGGAACTCTGAGGGTCCGCATGAGGAACTTGTTGAGTTATTACTGCTGAAGGACAAACACAGGGAGAGGTGGTTTGTGATGCGGCTGTTTAAAAGGCCAAATAAATCAAACCAGCCACCTGGTGTCTTGGCAAAAAGAAGGGGGGAGGAGGAGAGGGCTCCTACATAGATGGTCGGATCAAAAGCTGATGACGTTTCATTGCATCATCCATCAAGAGGCCACAAACATTTTCTGCCAGAGTTGATGGAAGTGTTGAACCTTGTTGTCCAATTTTGTTGGTAAACTAAATAATGGTAAAAGGGTTAAAACCCACTGCCCTTCTGGAACGGCTCATGGTCTCCCATCCCTGAAATAATTCACACAGCAGAACAACTGCGATTTGACACCGCAAATCTGCAATGTTTCCATTCTGACAATCCAACAATAATTTGCTGCACGATTTGACTATCATTCCTTGTGTCCACCCGTGATGTTGACGGACTCCAGGGTTGAGCCAACCACGGCTAGAACGGGAACGGGAACACAGGACAAGAACATAACGGGTGTAAAAATTCAAAGGCCTGAGAACGTACCGGGAAAGTCTCGCACGGACACTCTGACTCAAAATCACAAATGGAAAGAAATCCAAGACCTTCAGAAACAAGACCAGCTTGTATTTGACATGTGGAATGGCTTTCCCGACAGCTATGGCAACATGAAGAGAAATGCATTTGGCATCATCTCAATCGTTCTGTCAACTTAAACTGTGCGAGCAGGTGTTTTCAGCAGGAACTTCACATGCCGTCCCGACTGGCCGAAAACAGTCCGTCTCCTACTGCCGGAAACTCCTGTCACCTATCGGAAACTCCTGTCATCCTACGCCGGAAGACAGTCCGTCATCCTACTGCCGGAAGACAGTCCTGTCATCCTACTGTCCTAATATCGTTAAGACCTGCTCAGGCACAGCAGCAGAAATCACACAGAACTGGTAAGTTTTGCTATTTATTTATTCATTTTATTTAATTTGTAAGAAATCCCGTTCATAATACCAGTGTTTTTTAGCTGTTTTAAAGGCCACCGAGGGGGGATTGTGTTTAAAGGGGAAAAAAGGAAGGCGACCCGAAAACCTTGTGATTATAGCCTCATACCAAGAGCAGCTAAACAGTGAGGCCATTGTAATCAAAACAGAGATATGACCACCTTCTCCAAAACAATATAGTCCTTTTCCAGGCCAAGGTGCTGAAGGCCCGGCAGAAGGTTTGGAAATATTGGGACAATTACAATCTACAGGACAATAAAACCTTCGTACTTTTTATTCTGTTCTTGACATGTACCAAAACATTACCTGCTGCAGGTTAATTTTTTTGTTGCTTCAAGTTTGCAGACTAGGCCTGTCTGAATGGAGGCCTGTCTGAATGGCGGCCTGTCTGAATGGAGGCTGTCGAATGGGGCCCGTCTGAATGGAGGCCTGTCTGAATGGGGCCTGTCTGAATGTGAATTTCTCATTTATAAAAATAAAGTAAAGAAACAAAGACCACCGCCATCCCATCTGGTTTGGGGTTAGTGGGACTATCATTTGTTTTTCAACAGGACCCAAAGACCCACACACCTCCGGCTGTGTAAGGGCTATTTGACCAAAAGGAGAGTGATGGATGCTGCATCAGATGACCTGGCCTCCACAATCACCTGACCTCAACCGAATTGAGATGGTTTGGGGATGATCGGACGCAGAGTGAAGGAAAGCAGCCAAAAAATTTCTCAGGATTGTGGAACCCTTTTCCGTTTTCAAAAGGGAAAATGGGGGTTGGGGGGAAAAA
>LR778275.1:50847459-51029792 GCA_902810595.1 Coregonus sp. 'balchen' | reverse complement strand
AGGGACAGTGGTCCTGAATTAAATAGGATTCAGGGATTAAGTCAGATGGAGCTGGAAGTCTGAAGATATGTTGATATCAGTTATCCAGTAATGGTAGCATAGCGTACTGTACGTGACTGTCTCTCATACAGTGAGACTGTAGATCTCACCTGTAATATGTACCGGGCCAGTTGATCTCACCTGTAATATGTACCAAACCAGTTGATCTCACCTGTAATATGTACCGAACCAGTTGATCTCACCTGTAATATGTATCGGACCCGTTGATCTCACCTGTAATATGTACCAAACCAGTTGATCTCACCTGTAATATGTACCAAACCGGTTGATCTCACCTGTAATATGTACCAAACCAGTTGATCTCACCTGTAATATGTACCAAACCAGTTGATCTCACCTGTAATATGTACCAAACCAGTTGATCTCACCTGTAATATGTGCTGAACCAGTTGATCTCATCTGTAATATGTACCGAACCAGTGGATCTCATCTGTAATATGTACCGAACCAGTTGATCTCACCTGTAATATGTACCGAACCAGTTGATCTCACCTGTAATATGTACCGAACCAGTTGAGAGGAGTGTACAGCTGGATGATGTAGGTGCCAAACAGGACATAGTCACCAACCTAAGGAGAGGTGGAAAGACCAATAACACACAACCACATTCAATACGCTATCATCCCTGCTGACAACACCCTGCTGACAACACCTTGCTGACAACACCCTGCTGACAACACCCTGCCTACACATCAAGAGAGATACGTTGTAAACAGAGAAGGAATCAGAGGATGCCAGTGTGGCCTGATGTGAACCCATATGAAGGCAGAGGAGACTGTACCTGGAACTGGCCTTCTGTGACCATGGAAGCACAGAGCAGAGATCCTGCTAACAGCCCTGAGCCAATGATCAGGTTCTGGGTCTGGTTCAGTAGTGCCAACGAAGCGTTGGTCCTCAACTCTGACTGCTGCAGGACAGGGGAGCACAAACATCAGCTAGCTACCTCAACATCAACCAATCAGGACAGGGGAGCACAAACATCAGCTAGCTACCTCAACATCAACCAATCAGGACAGGGGAGCACAAACATCAGCTAGCTACCTCAACATCACCAATCAGGACAGGGGAGCAACAAACATCAGCTAGCTACCCTCAACATCAACCAATCATGGGACAGGGGAGCACAAACATCAGATAGCTACCTCAACATCAACCAATCAGGACAGGGAGCACAACATCAGCTGCTACCTCAACATCAACCAATCGGACAGGGGAGCACAATCATCAGCTAGCTACCTCAACATCAACCAATCAGGACAGGGGAGCACAAACATCAGCTAGCTACCTCAACATCAACCAATCAGGACAGGGGGAGCACAATTCATCATCTAGCACCTCAACATCAAACAATACAGGACAGGGGAGCACAAACATCAGCTAGCTACCTCAACATCAACCAATCAGGACAGGGGAGCACAAACATCAGCTAGCTACCTCAACATCAACCATCAGGACAGGGGAGCAACAAACATCAGATAGCTACCTCAACATCAACCAACAGGACAGGGGGAGCACAAACATCAGCTAGCTACCTCACATCAAACCAATCAGGACAGGGGAGCACAAACATCAGCTAGCTTACCTCAACATCAACCAATCAGGACAGGGGACCACAAACATCAGCTAGCTACCTCAACATCACCAATCAGGACAGGGGGCACAAACATCAGCTAGCTACCTCACTCAAACCATCAGGACAGGGGCGCACAAACATCAGCTAGGACCTCAAACATCAACCAATCAGGACAGGGGAGCACAAACATCAGCTAGCTACCTCACATCAACCAATCAGTGACAGGGGTGCTCAAATCATCAGCTAGCTACCTCAACATCAACCATCAGGACAGGGGAGCACAACATCAGCTAGCTACCTCAACACATCAACCAATCAGGACAGGGGAGCACAAACATCAGCTAGCTACCTCAACATCAACCAATCAGGACAGGGGAGCACAACATCATCTAGCTACCTCAAACATCAACCAATCAGGACAGGGGACGCACAAACATCATCTAGCCCTCAACATCAACCAATCAGGACAGGGGAGCACAAACATCAGCTAGCTACCTCAACATCAACCAATCAGGACAGGGGAGCCAAACATCAGTAGCTACCTCAACATCAACCAATCAGGACAGGGGAGCACAAACATCAGCTAGCTACCTCAACATCAACCAATCAGGACAGGGGAGCACAAACATCAGCTAGCTACCTCAACATCAACCAATCAGGACAGGGGAGCACAAACATCAGCTAGCTACCTCAACATCAACCAATCAGGACAGGGGACACAAACATCACTAGCTACCTCAACATCAACCAATCAGGACAGGGAGCACAAACATCAGCTAGCTACTCAACATCAACCAATCAGGACAGGGAGCACAAACTCAGCTAGCTACCTCACATCAACCAATCAGGACAGGGGAGCACAATCATCAGCTAGCTACCTCAACATCAACCAATCAGGACAGGGGAGCACAAACATCAGCTAGCTACCTCAACATCAACCAATCAGGACAGGGGAGCACAAACATCAGCTAGCTACCTCAACATCAACCAATCAGGACAGGGGAGCACAAACATCAGCTCGCTACCTCAAACATCAACCAAATCAGAACAGGGGAGCACAAACATCAGCTAGCTACCTCAACATCAACCAATCAGGACAAGAGGGGAGCACTATATCTCAATCTCAGACTGTATAGATGTCAATACTTCAACAACATGACCTGGAGATTGTAATGTCAGGGAATGTTAGTTATCCTTTTACCTGGTACTTCAGTATTGCCACCTCGAAGCAGGTCACTTCATACCCCTCGGCGTTGTAATATTTCACCTGCAACAAAACGTTTTACTGAACGCATGGTTTATCTGGGTAGTAAATTGTAGAGTAGGTTGGGATGTGAAAAGGGGGTCTGGGTAAGGTTTGGGTTAGCAGGGGGTATTGGACATGGCTCAGTCAGTACCGTCTCAAAGTTGAGCAGTGAGTCCACAGCCTTGGACTTGGCGTTGTTGTCCTGAGTGTTCATGTCTCGTCTGTACTTGGTCCTCCACTCCGTGATCAGGATGGTGAAAGCTGAGGAATGCATTTTCAGTGTACATGAAACAGTACATGCCCCAACCTGGGCTCGAACCAGGAACCCTCTGAACACATCGACCACTGTCACCCACAAACCATCGTTACTAACGCTGCTATCGGCTACAACAAGTCATCAAACTGAGACTGTCCTCTTTCAGTATCACTGTGTAACAGAATAGGACCCGTCACTGTTATGCACCAATACTCAAGAAGCACCGTCAATACCACTGACCCCAACAAACCATGGCATTTCTGCATCCAGGGGGACAGAAACTCTAGATGGCCACTACTTGTTCACACACAGCTAACTAGCTAGCGATTCCACATCAGCTAAACCTGAATTAGTCAACTCACTGAGGTAGGTCAGCATGCAGATGAAGATGATGAGGCCAAACAAGGCATTGAAGTAGGACACAAAGTAAAGGATGGCTATGACTATATCAGCGATGGTGGGCAGGATACTGAAGATGATGTAGCTGAGGAGAGAGAGGGGAGAGAGAGGGTGGCAGCTGTACTGTAGGATGGATTGAGCTGATAGGTGTGTGTGTGTGGTGTGTGGTGTGTGTGTGTGTTGTGTTGTGTGTGTGTGTGTGTGTGTGTGGTGTGTTGTGTGTGTGTGTGTGTGTGTGTGTGTTGTGCGTCTGCGTGCGGCCGTGCGTGCGTGCGTGGTGTGTGTGTGTACCTGAGCAGTTGTTGATAGAAGAGGTTCCTCGGTCTACACTACTCAGAACGTCCCCAGTGTGTCTCCCCAGGTGCCAGCGCAGCGACAGGGAGTGGAGGTGACCAAACAGACGGACCTGAACCACCCTGCTGGTGGACTGCTGGACCCGCGTCCACAGGAAGGACCTTAGGTTACTGATAAACCCTGATGTACCTGGGGAGGGAGGGAGAGAGGGAGGAGGGGAGAGAGAGACAGAGAGAGACAGAGAGAGAGCGAGAGAGACAGACAGACAGACAGACAGACAGACAGACAGACAGACAGACAGACAGACAGACAGACAGACAGACAGACAGACAGACAGACAGAGAGAGACAGAAGGAGAGAGAGAGAGAGAGAGAGAGGAGAGAGAGAGAGAGAGAGAGAGAGAGAGAGAGAAGTCAAATCTAGCCAGTTGAGAGACTCAGAGGTAGCCATTAATAGGTACAGTAGCCATTAATAGGTCATTAATAGTAACCAGTAGCCATTAATAGGTACACTCTAGCCATTAATAGTAACAGTAGCCATTAATAGGTACATAGCCTTATAGGTAACAGTAGCCATTAATAGGTCATATAATAGGTAACAGTAGCCATTAATAGGTCATTAATAGGAACAGTAGCCATTAATAGGTAAAGTGCCATTAATAGGTAACATTAGCCATTAATAGGTAACAGTTAGCCATTAATAGGTAACAGTAGCCATTAATAGGTCATTAATAGGTAACAGTAGCCATTAATAGTAACGAGCCATTAATAGGTAACCGTAGCCATTAATAGGTCATTAATAGGTAACATTAGCCATTAATGAGGTAACATACCATTAATAGTAACAGTAGCCATTATAGGTCATTAATAGGTAACAGTAGCCATATAGGTAACGTAGCATTATACAGTAGCCATTAATGGTCTAATAGGTAACAGTAGCCATTAATAGGAACATAGCCATTAATAGGTAACATTAGCCATTATAGTAAAACGTAGCCATTAATAGGTAACAGTAGCCATTAATAGGCTAATGGTACAGTAGCCATTTAATAGGTACACGTAGCCATTCTAGGTACACGTAGCCATTAATAGGTCATTAATAGGTAACATAGCCGTTAATAGGTAACGTACCATTAATAGGTTAACAGTACCATTAATAGGTCATTAATAGGTAACAGTAGCCATTAATAGGTAACAGTAGCCATAATAGGTCTTAATAGGTAAACAGTAAGCCATTAATAGGTACAGTAGCCATTAATAGTAACAGTAGCCATTAATAGGTAACAGTAGCCATTATAGGTAACAGTAGCCATTAATAGGTCATTAATAGGTAACAGTAGCCATTAATAGGTCTTAATAGGTACAGTAGCCATTAATAGGTAACAGTAGCATTAATATGTCATTAATAGGTAACAGTAGCCATTAATAGGTCATTAATAGGTAAGAGTAGCCATTAATAGGTAACAGTAGCCATTATAGGTCATTAATAGGTAACAGTAGCCATTAATAGGTAACAGTAGCCATTAATAGGTAACATTAGCCATTAATAGGTAACAGTAGCCATTAATAGGTAACAGTAGCCATTAATAGGTCATTAATAGGTAACAGTAGCCATTAATAGGTAACAGTAGCCATTAATAGGTAACAGTAGCCATTAATAGGTCATTAATAGGTAACATTAGCCATTAATAGGTAACAGTAGCCATTAATAGGTAACAGTAGCCATTAATAGGTCATTAATAGGTAACAGTAGCCATTAATAGGTAACAGTAGCCATTAATATGTCATTAATAGGTAACAGTAGCCATTAATAGGTCATTAATAGGTAACAGTAGCCATTAATATGTCATTAATAGGTAACAGTAGCCATTAATAGGTCATTAATAGGTAACAGTAGCCATTAATAGGTAACAGTAGCCATTAATAGGTCATTAATAGGTAACAGTAGCCATTAATAGGTCATTAATAGGTAACAGTAGCCATTAATAGGTCATTAATAGGTAACAGTAGCCATTAATAGGTAACAGTAGCCATTAATAGGTAACATTAGCCATTAATAGGTAACAGTAGCCATTAATAGGTAACAGTAGCCATTAATAGGTCATTAATAGGTAACAGTAGCCATTAATAGGTAACAGTAGCCATTAATAGGTAACAGTAGCCATTAATAGGTCATTAATAGGTAACATTAGCCATTAATAGGTAACAGTAGCCATTAATAGGTAACAGTAGCCATTAATAGGTCATTAATAGGTAACAGTAGCCATTAATAGGTAACAGTAGCCATTAATATTTCATTAATAGGTAACAGTAGCCATTAATAGGTCATTAATAGGTAACAGTAGCCATTAATAGGTAACAGTAGCCATTAATAGGTAACATTACCCATTAATAGGTAACAGTAGCCACTTAATAGGTAACAGTAGCCATTATAGGTCATTAATAGGTAACAGTAGCCATTAATAGTAACAGTAGCCATTAATAGGTACAGTAGCCATTAATAGGTCATTAAGAGGTAACATTAGCATTAATAGGTACAGTAGCCATTAATAGGTAACAGTAGCCATTAATAGGTCATTAATAGGTAACAGTAGGACATTAATAGGTAACAGTAGCCATTAATATGTCATTACTAGGTAACAGTAGCCATTAATAGGTCATTAATAGGTAACAGTAGCCATTAATATGTCATTAATAGGGTAACAGTAGACATTAATAGGTCATTAATAGGTAACAGTAGCCATTAATAGGTAACAGTAGCCATTAATAGGTAATAGGTAACATTAGCCATTAATAGGTCATTAATAGGTAACAGTAGCCATTAATAGGTCATTAATAGGTAACAGTAGCCATTAATAGGTAACAGTAGCCATTAATATGTCATTAATAGGTAACAGTAGCCATTAATAGGTCATTAATAGGTAACAGTAGCCATTAATAGGTAACAGTAGCCATTAATAGGTCATTAATAGGTAACAGTAGCCATTAATAGGTAACAGTAGCCATTAATAGGTAACATTAGCCATTAATAGGTAACAGTAGCCATTAATAGGTAACAGTAGCCATTAATAGGTCATTAATAGGTAACAGTAGCCATTAATAGGTAACAGTAGCCATTAATAGGTAACAGTAGCCATTAATAGGTCATTAATAGGTAACAGTAGACATTAATAGGTAACAGTAGCCATTAATATGTCATTAATAGGTAACAGTAGCCATTAATAGGTCATTAATAGGTAACAGTAGCCATAATATGTCATAATAGGGTAACAGTAGCCATTAATAGGTACATTAATAGGTAAAAGTAGCCATTAATAGGTAACCGTAGCCATAATAGGTCATTAATAGGTAACAGTAGCCATTAATAGGTCATTAATAGGTAACAGTAGCCATTAATAGGTCATTAATAGGTAACAGTAGCCATTAATAGGTAACAGTAGCCATTAATATGTCCATTAATAGGTTAACAGTAGCCATTAATAGGTCATTAATAGGTAACAGTAGCCATTAATAGGTAACAGTAGCCATTAATAGGTCATTAATAGGTAACAGTAGCCATTAATAGGTAACAGTAGCCATTAATAGGTAACATTAGCCATTAATAGGTAACAGTAGCCATTAATAGGTAACAGTAGCCATTAATAGGTCATTAATAGGTAACAGTAGCCATTAATAGGTAACAGTAGCCATTAATAGGTAACAGTAGCCATTAATAGGTCATTAATAGGTAACATTAGCCATTAATAGGTAACAGTAGCTGTGGGGAGCGGGGGACTCAGAGCTGAGGGGAGCGGGGGACTTGACTGCAAGTTTAGGGGCCAGGAGACGGTCCCACATCCAGCTGGCCCAAAACAACAAGGGACATCGGGGGACTGCTCACACGGGGACAGGGAGGGCCATTAGACAAACCCACTACTACATCAAAAAAAAATACAGAGCTTTAATCATTTCATTTAATTACTCTGGATAAAAAATGACTGTCCTTTTATGTTACTTTCTGTTGTTGTGGAGAGTCTAAGGCCATATTGTTGTCTTTGTATTAGCTGTGTACGGTACCACCTCTTCTACGTCCTAGAACAAATACTACTGGAAGGTTTCTTATTAGTCTCTGTTAGTATTCCAGCTCTGGAGCCTGACAAGGTCTCTGGAGAGGCTGGCTTAACTCTAGTCAAACTAATGTGGTCACATAAAAGGTCAGTTTGGAATGTACCAATAGGTTTTAAGACACTGCCACCTGCTGTCATAAGTGTCCTACTGCAGCTGAGTCATTAATAGGTCATTAATAGGTAACAGTAGCCATTAATAGGTAACAGTAGCCATTAATATGTCATTAATAGGTAACAGTAGCCATTAATAGGTCATTAATAGGTAACAGTAGCCATTAATATGTCATTAATAGGTAACAGTAGCCATTAATAGGTCATTAATAGGTAACAGTAGCCATTAATAGGTAACAGTAGCCATTAATAGGTCATTAATAGGTAACAGTAGCCATTAATAGGTCATTAATAGGTAACAGTAGCCATTAATAGGTCATTAATAGGTAACAGTAGCCATTAATAGGTAACAGTAGCCATTAATAGGTAACATTAGCCATTAATAGGTAACAGTAGCCATTAATAGGTAACAGTAGCCATTAATAGGTCATTAATAGGTAACAGTAGCCATTAATAGGTAACAGTAGCCATTAATAGGTAACAGTAGCCATTAATAGGTCATTAATAGGTAACATTAGCCATTAATAGGTAACAGTATCCATTAATAGGTAACAGTAGCCATTAATAGGTCATTAATAGGTAACAGTAGCCATTAATAGGTAACAGTAGCCATTAATATGTCATTAATAGGTAACAGTAGCCATTAATAGGTCATTAATAGGTAACAGTAGCCATTAATATGTCATTAATAGGTAACAGTAGCCATTAATAGGTCATTAATAGGTAACAGTAGCCATTAATAGGTCATTAATAGGTAACAGTAGCCATTAATAGGTCATTAATAGGTAACAGTAGCCATTAATAGGTAACAGTAGCCATTAATAGGTCATTAATAGGTAACAGTAGCCATTAATAGGTCATTAATAGGTAACAGTAGCCATTAATAGGTCATTAATAGGTAACAGTAGCCATTAATAGGTAACAGTAGCCATTAATATGTCATTAATAGGTAACAGTAGCCATTAATAGGTCATTAATAGGTAACAGTAGCCATTAATAGGTAACAGTAGCCATTAATAGGTCATTAATAGGTAACAGTAGCCATTAATAGGTAACAGTAGCCATTAATAGGTAACAGTAGCCATTAATAGGTCATTAATAGGTAACAGTAGCCATTAATATGTCATTAATAGGTAACAGTAGCCATTAATAGGTAACAGTCGCCATTAATAGGTAACAGTATCCATTAATATGTCATTAATAGGTAACAGTAGCCATTAATAGGTCATTAATAGATAACAGTAGCCATTAATAGGTCATTAATAGGTAACAGTAGCCATTAATAGGTCATTAATAGGTAACAGTAGCCATTAATAGGACATTAATAGGTAACATTAGCCATTAATAGGTCATTAATAGGTAACAGTAGCCATTAATAGGTAACAGTAGCCATTAATAGGTCATTAATAGGTAACAGTAGCCATTAATAGGTCATTAATAGGTAACAGTAGCCATTAATAGGTCATTAATAGGTAACAGTAGCCATTAATAGGTCATTAATAGGTAACAGTGATCAGAGTGTCTTATTATTCCTCACCTGCCCCTCCACCTTGGAGGAACTTGAGCAGGACATAGATACACACGGTGGTGGCCAGGGTCCTCCAGCTGCTGCCATCAGACAGATTACTCACTAGATAGAGGACAGACACAGAGGACAGACACAGAGGACAGACACAGAGGACAGACACAGAGGACAGACACAGAGGACAGACACAGAGGACAGACACAGAGGACAGACACACAGGAAGATATTGTCGCTGTCTGATAAAAAAACTCTTATGTCCAAAACAGAAACTTTTCAGGAAATGGGAAACATTACCATATTTTCCCATTAACTAACATGCAATTATGAAACTTCAGAAGCTATTTTGAATACATTTTCTTGGTCTTAGTCATGAAATGTTCCGAGTACATTGAGGTGAGTTGCTGCTTTCAGTAAATGTACAAAAATGAAAATTGGCAAAAATGGAGTTACGAGGTGTTCATCAGACAGCGACGATATGAAACATTTCTAAATGAGAACTAAACCAACATGACCAACTGTAATCAAGTACATAACAATGGCTACATGCTAATCAGGATCGATTCATAGCATATCAAAGCTGAACATATACACAACACTCAAAGACTAAATACTTTGACAAGTTCATCTGAAATACTCGTCTAATTTATAAACGCAGAACAAAATGGTTGATTTTGGTATCCAGAAACAAATCACATAAAAGGCTGATAAACGGTGCTAGCCAATAGCAACCAGGCAGGGAGAGTTATCAGTTCGTTGGGAAGCAGTGTTTCAGAGGCCAGGGGGTAATAGGGAGACTCATTACCATCCATACCCACTAGGACTGGGGGTAAGAGGGAGACTCATTACCATCCATACCCACTAGGCCAGGGGGTAGAGGGAGACTCATTACCATCCATACCCACTAGGCCAGGGGGTAAGAGGGAGACTCATTACCATCCATACCCACTAGGACTGGGGGTAATAGGGAGACTCATTACCATCCATACCCACTAGGACTGGGGGTAAGAGGGAGACTCATTACCATCCATACCCACTAGGACTGGGGGTAGAGGGAGACTCATTACCATCCATACCCACTAGGACTGGGGGTAAGAGGGAGACTCATTACCATCCATACCCACTAGGCCAGGGGGTAAGAGGGAGACTCATTACCATCCATACCCACTAGGCCTGGGGGTAAGAGGGAGACTCATTACCATCCATACCCACTAGGACTGGGGGTAGAGGGAGACTCATTACCATCCATACCCACTAGGCCAGGGGGTAGAGGGAGACTCATTACCATCCATACCCACTAGGCCAGGGGGTAAGAGGGAGACTCATTACCATCCATACCCACTAGGACTGGGGGTAAGAGGGAGACTCATTACCATCCATACCCACTAGGACTGGGGGTAGAGGGAGACTCATTACCATCCATACCCACTAGGACTGGGGGTAGAGGGAGACTCATTACCATCCATACCCACTAGGACTGGGGGTAGAGGGAGACTCATTACCATCCATACCCACTAGGACTGGGGGTAATAGGGAGACTCATTACCATCCATACCCACTAGGCCAGGGGGTAGAGGGAGACTCATTACCATCCATACCCACTAGGACTAGGGAGCTGAGAATCAGTACCAGATTAACAAGGGGAGAAAAGAAAGCAACAATCAAACTTAAAGCCCATAGCGAGAATGCACCCCTTAGGGAGGTCAGTCACCCCAGCATGTTAACTCCTCTCAAGGCCCCTAATGCCCCCTAGTCATGACTGGCAGGGTGACTGACCTCCCACACTATATAAATAATAATAATAATAATAATAATAATAATAATAATAATATGCCATTTAGCAGACGCTTTTATCCAAAGCGACTTACAGTCATATACAGGGGCACAGCTTTCACTGGGGACGGGGGGACATCCCCCCCCCCCCCCTTTAGGACCACGAGGACGCCTCCGAGTGGTCAGGTAGGCTGTTTGAAGTGTTTATCCGACTGGATTTAAAAAATAAAACAAAAAAAATAGATGTCCCCCCCACTTCTAAAACCAAGGTTGCGCCCCTGACTATATATATAGAAAGAGAGAGAGAGAGAGAGAGAGAGAGAGAGAGAGAGAGAGAGAGAGAGAGAGAGAGAGAGAGAGAGAGAGAGAGAGAGAGAGAGAGAGAGAGAGAGAGAGAGAGAGAGAGAGAGAGAGAGAGAGGGGGACTTGACTTGGAGTCAGTGGGTTTTTGGCTGAGGGGAGAGGGGACCGGGGGACTCAGAGCTGTGGGGAGCGGGGGACTCAGAGCTGAGGGGAGCGGGGGACTTGACTGCAAGTTTAGGGGCCAGGAGACGGTCCCACATCCAGCTGGCCCAAAACAACAAGGGACATCGGGGGACTGCTCACACGGGGACAGGGAGGGCCATTAGACAAACCCACTACTACATCAAAAAAAAATACAGAGCTTTAATCATTTCATTTAATTACTCTGGATAAAAAATGACTGTCCTTTTATGTTACTTTCTGTTGTTGTGGAGAGTCTAAGGCCATATTGTTGTCTTTGTATTAGCTGTGTACGGTACCACCTCTTCTACGTCCTAGAACAAATACTACTGGAAGGTTTCTTATTAGTCTCTGTTAGTATTCCAGCTCTGGAGCCTGACAAGGTCTCTGGAGAGGCTGGCTTAACTCTAGTCAAACTAATGTGGTCACATAAAAGGTCAGTTTGGAATGTACCAATAGGTTTTAAGACACTGCCACCTGCTGTCATAAGTGTCCTACTGCAGCTGAGTTGTATTAGACAACAGGACAGGGCCCTCAATCCCAGTACACATTCAACTATGAATGAGACAGTGGTACAAAGTCAGAGGATATCAAGGGTATAATGGCAGCAGTGTACTATCCAACACCCAAAACTTGTAGGACCACCTGTAGGACCCCCTGTAGGACCACCTGTAGGACCACCTGTAGGGACACCTGTAGGACCACCTGTAGGGACACCTGTAGGGACACCTGTAGGGACACCTGTAGGGATACCTGTAGGACCACCTGTAGGGACACCTGTAGGGACACCTGTAGGGACACCTGCAGGGACACCTGTAGGACCACCTGTAGGGACACCTGTAGGGACACCTGTAGGGACACCTGTAGGGACACCAGACTCACTTTGGAGTAGAGTGGGGACAGACAGTCTCACCTATGTTTCTGGAGTAGGGGACAGACAGTCTCACCTGTGTTTCTGGAGTAGGGGACAGACAGTCTCATCTATGTTTCTGGAGTAGATGGGGACAGACAGTCTCACCTGTGTTTCTGGAGTAGGGGACAGACAGTCTCACCTATGTTTCTGGAGTAGGGGACAGACAGTCTCACCTGTGTTTCTGGAGTAGGGGACAGACAGTCTCACCTGTGTTTCTGGAGTAGAGTGGGGACAGACAGTCTCACCTATGTTTCTGGAGTAGAGTGGGGACAGACAGTCTCACCTATGTTTCTGGAGTAGAGTGGGGACAGACAGTCTCACCTATGTTTCTGGAGTAGGGGACAGACAGTCTCACCTGTGTTTCTGGAGTAGAGTGGGAACAGACAGTCTCACCTATGTTTCTGGAGTAGAGTGGGGACAGACAGTCTCACCTATGTTTCTGGAGTAGAGTGGGGACAGACAGTCTCACCTGTGTTTCTGGAGTAGAGTGGGGACAGACAGTCTCACCTATGTTTCTGGAGTAGAGTGGGGACAGACAGTCTCACCTGTGTTTCTGGAGTAGGGGACAGACAGTCTCACCTATGTTTCTGGAGTAGGGGACAGACAGTCTCACCTGTGTTTCTGGAGTAGGGGACAGACAGTCTCACCTATGTTTCTGTAGTAGGGGACAGACAGTCTCACCTGTGTTTCTGGAGTAGGGGACAGACAGTCTCACCTATGTTTCTGGAGTAGGGGACAGACAGTCTCACCTGTGTTTCTGGAGTAGGGGACAGACAGTCTCACCTGTGTTTCTGGAGTAGAGTGGGGACAGACAGTCTCACCTATGTTTCTGGAGTAGAGTGGGGACAGACAGTCTCACCTGTGTTTCTGGAGTAGGGGACAGACAGTCTCACCTGTGTTTCTGGAGTAGAGTGGGGACAGACAGTCTCACCTGTGTTTCTGGAGTAGGGGACAGACAGTCTCACCTGTGTTTCTGGAGTAGAGTGGGAACAGACAGTCTCACCTATGTTTCTGGAGTAGAGTGGGGACAGACAGTCTCACCTATGTTTCTGGAGTAGAGTGGGGACAGACAGTCTCACCTGTGTTTCTGGAGTAGGGGACAGACAGTCTCACCTGTGTTTCTGGAGTAGAGTGGGGACAGACAGTCTCACCTATGTTTCTGGAGTAGGGGACAGACAGTCTCACCTGTGTTTCTGGAGTAGGGGACAGACAGTCTCACCTGTGTTTCTGGAGTAGAGTGGGGACAGACAGTCTCACCTGTGTTTCTGGAGTAGAGTGGGGACAGACAGTCTCACCTATGTTTCTGGAGTAGAGTGGGGACAGACAGTCTCACCTATGTTTCTGGAGTAGGGGACAGACAGTCTTACCTATGTTTCTGGAGTAGAGTGGGGACAGACAGTCTCACCTATGTTTCTGGAGTAGGGGACAGACAGTCTCACCTGTGTTTCTGGAGTAGGGGACAGACAGTCTCACCTATGTTTCTGGAGTAGATGGGGACAGACAGTCTCACCTGTGTTTCTGGAGTAGGGGACAGACAGTCTCACCTATGTTTCTGGAGTAGGGGACAGACAGTCTCACCTGTGTTTCTGGAGTAGGGGACAGACAGTCTCACCTGTGTTTCTGGAGTAGAGTGGGGACAGACAGTCTCACCTATGTTTCTGGAGTAGAGTGGGGACAGACAGTCTCACCTATGTTTCTGGAGTAGAGTGGGGACAGACAGTCTCACCTATGTTTCTGGAGTAGGGGACAGACAGTCTCACCTGTGTTTCTGGAGTAGAGTGGGAACAGACAGTCTCACCTATGTTTCTGGAGTAGAGTGGGGACAGACAGTCTCACCTATGTTTCTGGAGTAGAGTGGGGACAGACAGTCTCACCTGTGTTTCTGGAGTAGGGGACAGACAGTCTCACCTGTGTTTCTGGAGTAGAGTGGGGACAGACAGTCTCACCTATGTTTCTGGAGTAGGGGACAGACAGTCTCACCTGTGTTTCTGGAGTAGGGGACAGACAGTCTCACCTGTGTTTCTGGAGTAGAGTGGGGACAGACAGTCTCACCTATGTTTCTGGAGTAGGGGACAGACAGTCTTACCTATGTTTCTGGAGTAGAGTGGGGACAGACAGTCTCACCTATGTTTCTGGAGTAGGGGACAGACAGTCTCACCTGTGTTTCTGGAGTAGGGGACAGACAGTCTCACCTGTGTTTCTGGAGTAGGGGACAGACAGTCTCACCTATGTTTCTGGAGTAGAGTGGGGACAGACAGTCTCACCTGTGTTGCTGGAGTAGGGGACAGACAGTCTCACCTATGTTTCTGGAGTAGATGGGGACAGACAGTCTCACCTGTGTTTCTGGAGTAGGGGACAGACAGTCTCACCTACGTTTCTGGAGTAGGGGACAGACAGTCTCACCTATGTTTCTGGAGTAGGGGACAGACAGTCTCACCTGTGTTTCTGGAGTAGGGAACAGACAGTCTCACCTGTGTTTCTGGAGTAGGGGACAGACAGTCTCACCTGTGTTTCTGGAGTAGAGTGGGGACAGACAGTCTCACCTATGTTTCTGGAGTAGAGTGGGGACAGACAGTCTCACCTATGTTTCTGGAGTAGAGTGGGGACAGACAGTCTCACCTATGTTTCTGGAGTAGAGTGGGGACAGACAGTCTCACCTGTGTTTCTGGAGTAGGGGACAGACAGTCTCACCTGTGTTTCTGGAGTAGAGTGGGGACAGACAGTCTCACCTATGTTTCTGGAGTAGAGTGGGGACAGACAGTCTCACCTATGTTTCTGGAGTAGGGGACAGACAGTCTCACCTGTGTTTCTGGAGTAGGGGACAGACAGTCTCACCTGTGTTTCTGGAGTAGAGTGGGGACAGACAGTCTCACCTGTGTTTCTGGAGTAGGGGACAGACAGTCTCACCTGTGTTTCTGGAGTAGAGTGGGAACAGACAGTCTCACCTATGTTTCTGGAGTAGAGTGGGGACAGACAGTCTCACCTATGTTTCTGGAGTAGAGTGGGGACAGACAGTCTCACCTGTGTTTCTGGAGTAGAGTGGGGACAGACAGTCTCACCTGTGTTTCTGGAGTAGTGTGGGAACAGACAGTCTCACCTATGTTTCTGGAGTAGGGGACAGACAGTCTCACCTATGTTTCTGGAGTAGGGGACAGACAGTCTCACCTATGTTTCTGGAGTAGGGGACAGACAGTCTCACCTGTGTTTCTGGAGTAGGGGACAGACAGTCTCACCTATGTTTCTGGAGTAGGGGACAGACAGTCTCACCTATGTTTCTGGAGTAGATGGGGACAGACAGTCTCACCTATGTTTCTGGAGTAGGGGACAGACAGTCTCACCTGTGTTTCTGGAGTAGGGGACAGACAGTCTCACCTGTGTTTCTGGAGTAGAGTGGGGACAGACAGTCTCACCTGTGTTTCTGGAGTAGAGTGGGGACAGACAGTCTCACCTGTGTTTCTGGAGTAGATGGGGACAGACAGTCTCACCTGTGTTTCTGGAGTAGATGGGGACAGACAGTCTCACCTATGTTTCTGGAGTAGAGTGGGGACAGACAGTCTCACCTATGTTTCTGGAGTAGGGGACAGACAGTCTTACCTATGTTTCTGGAGTAGAGTGGGGACAGACAGTCTCACCTATGTTTCTGGAGTAGGGGACAGACAGTCTCACCTGTGTTTCTGGAGTAGGGGACAGACAGTCTCACCTATGTTTCTGGAGTAGATGGGGACAGACAGTCTCACCTATGTTTCTGGAGTAGATGGGGACAGACAGTCTTACCTATGTTTCTGGAGTAGATGGGGACAGACAGTCTTACCTATGTTTCTGGAGTAGATGGGGACGAAGACGTTGACTACCCTTTCCATGGCCAGAAGGGCTAGACAGAGCAGGACCATTCCCTGTAGAAGCAGGCTGCCCCGGGGCCACAGGTAGGGGGCCAGGAGACGCACCTTCTGCCCAAAACCATGCCATGTTGACGGGGTCCGGGACGGCTTGGATGTTGACGGGGAGGACTTGGATGTTGACGGGGAGGACTTGGATGTTGATGGGGAGGACTTGGATGTTGACGGGGAGGACTTGGATGTTGATGGGGAGGACTTGGATGGGGACTCACTGTCTTTCTGTTGGCTTCTTTTGTCGGGCTGTAGAGGGAAGAGTGCCACTTCTTTTAGGAAACAAAGGAACAAATAACTTTTAGGATACTACAGCTGTTAACGCTCGCAGTGAGAACACTGATGAGTAATGCATTATCATACAAAAACAACAGAAACAGGTCAACCAATAACAAAATACAACATTATCAACCATTGTGTCATATTTTCATACATTATAGGCCTGACAATGGAAAGAAATAGATGTTTACCTCAATAGTCAGAGTAATTCCAGTTCCTTTCAGATCTTTATTTGCCATTTGATAAAACTAGACTAGTCTTTTTTTGTTTCTCATTCCTCCAGAACTAATGTTCAACAGAGGGTCGCCAGCCGCCACATACCGATGTTTCCAGGTTGCTGTGCTTTTGGCAAACTGCACCGTCAGCACGTTCTGTGTTCTAACTTCCATGCAGCGCTCAGGGAGAGCAGACGATAGGAATTTGCATGCTTCAAAAGAGTGATATCATACATGGCTGTCGAGAGACTGACCGTTCAAGTGGTCAATATATGAACCATTGGTTTTAGAGAGAACATAATAACACAAATGTCTCTACTTAGCAGTCAGGATGGACCATAGAGCTAGGTAGAGGACTCATCTTTGTATCTGTGCCATTATAGTGTCTGTGACAGCATGGGCAGCGCCGTTGAGGCTATCACCATTTTAAAGTAGTCCATTTTCTTTTTTCACAATTGGCTGATCCCGCCTTATGACCTGATTGGACACGACTCCAACAGGGTCACCAGGAGGGATCAGCCAATTAAGTTGGAAGTCCCACCCAGTTGGCTACATTGAAATGGTGGAAGCCCTCAATGGCGCTGCCCATGATAACAGGTCCTTTTTGGCCACTAGAGGACTCTATCGTTCTCTATGGGATGGATTGGGTGGTATTTCTCACATGACTGAGCATGTGGTCATGTGAGAGGGTTCTGCGCTGCCACTGTACAGTTGAAATAGGGGTCAATTCAGTTTGAATACTTCTTTCTAAAGCAGTTACAAGGAGTGTTGTTACATTTGTATCATTTTATCATTGTTACATTGTATCGTTGTTTCCTGTCCCTTTGCTCCTGGAAGTTGTTACATTTAGTATCATTAGTAGAGCAGTGTGCATGGTGACCTGTTATACATTGTATCATTAGTAGAGCAGTGTGCATGGTGACCTGTTATACATTGTATCATTAGTAGAGCAGTGTGCATGGTGACCTGTTATACATTGGATCATTAGTAGAGCAGTGTGCATGGTGACCTGTTATACATTGTATCATTAGTAGAGCAGTGTGCATGGTGACCTGTTATACATTGTATCATTAGTAGAGCAGTGTGCATGGTGACCTGTTATACATTGGATCATTAGTAGAGCAGTGTGCATGGTGACCTGTTATACATTGTATCATTAGTAGAGCAGTGTGCATGGTGACCTGTTATACATTGTATCATTAGTAGAGCAGTGTGCATGGTGACCTGTTATACATTGTATCATTAGTAGAGCAGTGTGCATGGTGACCTGTTATACATTGGATCATTAGTAGAGCAGTGTGCATGGTGACCTGTTATACATTGTATCATTAGTAGAGCAGTGTGCATGGTGACCTGTTATACATTGTATCATTAGTAGAGCAGTGTACATGGTGACCTGTTATACATTGTATCATTAGTAGAGCAGTGTGCATGGTGACCTGTTATACATTGGATCATTAGTAGAGCAGTGTGCATGGTGACCTGTTATACATTGTATCATTAGTAGAGCAGTGTGCATGGTGACCTGTTATACATTGTATCATTAGTAGAGCAGTGTGCATGGTGACCTGTTATACATTGTATCATTAGTAGAGCAGTGTGCATGGTGACCTGTTATACATTGGATCATTAGTAGAGCAGTGTGCATGGTGACCTGTTATACATTGTATCATTAGTAGAGCAGTGTGCATGGTGACCTGTTATACATTGGATCATTAGTAGAGCAGTGTGCATGGTGACCTGTTATACATTGGATCATTAGTAGAGCAGTGTGCATGGTGACCTGTTATACATTGTATCATTAGTAGAGCAGTGTGCATGGTGACCTGTTATACATTGTATCATTAGTAGAGCAGTGTGCATGGTGACCTGTTATACATTGGATCATTAGTAGAGCAGTGTGCATGGTGACCTGTTATACATTGTATCATTAGTAGAGCAGTGTGCATGGTGACCTGTTATACATTGTATCATTAGTAGAGCAGTGTGCATGGTGACCTGTTATACATTGTATCATTAGTAGAGCAGTGTGCATGGTGACCTGTTATACATTGGATCATTAGTAGAGCAGTGTGCATGGTGACCTGTTATACATTGTATCATTAGTAGAGCAGTGTGCATGGTGACCTGTTATACATTGTATCATTAGTAGAGCAGTGTGCATGGTGACCTGTTATACATTGGATCATTAGTAGAGCAGTGTGCATGGTGACCTGTTATACATTGTATCATTAGTAGAGCAGTGTGCATGGTGACCTGTTATACATTGTATCATTAGTAGAGCAGTGTGCATGGTGACCTGTTATACATTGTATCATTAGTAGAGCAGTGTGCATGACCACCTGTTATACATTGTATTATTTCACCTGTTAGTGAGAATGGACGAAATGCAGCAACTCTTGGAGAACTCTTGGAGGTGAGACAGTGCTATCTGGTATCCTTGGGACGTCCCTACCCTAAACCCTAACCCCTACCCTTAACCTAACCATAACCATAACATGTTCACTCTTCCAGTTTTGTGACAGTATACCGTGTTCACCACATTGGGTAATCTGATGTAATGTAATGATCTCCTGTAATTTAATTATCTGATGTAGAGTAATGATCTAACGTAATGTAATGATCTCCTGTAATGTAATGATCTGATTGTAATGTAATGATCTGATTGTAATGTAATGATCTCATGTAATGTAATGATCTCCTGTAATGTAATTGATACAGTGCATTACAAAAGTATTCATCCCCTTGGCATTTTTCCTATTTTGTTGCATTACAACCTGTAATTTAAATGAATTGGTGAAGTGAAATTAAAAAAATTACTTATTCAACAAAATAAATAGCGGAAAAGTGGTGCGTGCATATGTATTCACCCCCTTTGCTATGAAGCCCCTAAATAAGATCTGGTGCAACCAATTACCTTCAGAAGTCACATAATTAGTTAAATAAAGTCCACCTGTGTGCAATCTAAGTGTCACATGATCTGTCACATTATCTCAGTATATATGCACCTGTTCTGAAATGTCCCAGAGTCTGCAACACCACTAAGCAAGGTGCACCACCAAGCAAGCGGCACCATCAAGACCAAGGAGCTCTCCAAACAGGTCAGGGACAAAGTTGTGGAGAAGTACAGATCAGGGTTGGGTTATAAACAAATATCAGAAACTTTGAACATCCCACGGAGCACCTTTAAATCCATTATTAAAAACTGGAAAGAATATGGCACCACAACAAATCTGCCAAGAGAGGGCCGCCCACCAAAACTCACAGACCAGGCAAGGAGGGCATTAATCAGAGAGGCAACAAAGAGACCAAAGATAACCCTGAAGGAGCTGCAAAGCTCCACAGCGGAGATTGGAGTATCTGTCCATTGGACCACTTTAAGCCGTACACTCCACAGAGCTGGGCTTTACGGAAGAGTGGTCAGAAAAAAGCCATTGCTTAAAGAAAAAAATAAGCAAACATGTTTGGTGTTCGGCAAAAGGCATGTGGGAGACTCCCCAAACATATGGAAGAAGGTACTCTGGTCAGATGAGACTAAAATTTAGCTTTTTGGCCATCAAGGAAAATGCTATGTCTGGCGCAAACCCAACACCTCTCATCAACAGTGAAGCATGGTGGTGGCAGCATCATGCTGTGGGGATGTTTTTCATCGGCAGGGACTGGGAAACTGGTCAGAATTGAAGGAATGATGGATGGCGCTAAATACAGGGAAATCCTTGAGGGAAACCTGTTTCAGTCTTCCAGAGATTTGAGACTGGGACGCAGGTTCACCTTCCAGCAGGACAATGACCCTAAGCATACTGCTAAAGCAACACTCGAGTGGTTTAAGGGGAAACATTTTAATATCTTGGAATGGCCTAGTCAAAGCCCAGACCTCAATCCAACTGAGAATCTGTGGTATGACTTAAAGATTGCTGTACACCAGCGGAACCCATCCAACTTGAAGGAGCTGGAGCAGTTTTGCCTTGAAAAAATGGCTAGATGTGCCAAGCTTATAGAAACATACCCCAAGAGACTTGCAGCTATAATTGCTGCAAAAGGTGGCTCTACAAAGTATTGACTTTGGGGGGGTGAATAGTTATGCACGCTCAAGTTTTCTGTATTTTTATCTTATTTCTTTGTTTCTTTCTTTGTTTGTTTCACCCAAAAAAATATTTTGCATTTTCAAAGTGGTAGGCATGTTGTGTAAATTAAATGATACAGACCCCCCAAAAATCAATTTTAATTCCAGGTTGTAAGGCAACAAAATTGGAAAAATGCCAAGGGGGGTGAATACTTTCTCAAGCCTCTGTACACTTACAAAAAATATCTCCTGTAATGTAATGATCTGATTGTAATGTAATGATCTCCTGTAATGTAATGATCTCCTGTAATGTAAGGATCTGATTGTAATGTAATGATCTGTTTGTAATGTAATGATCTACTGTAATGTAACGATCTGATTTTAATGTAATGATCTCCTGTAATGAAATGATCTGATTGTAATGTAATGATCTGATTGTAATTGAATGATCTACTGTAATGTAATGATCTGATTGTAATGTAATGATCTCCTGTAATGTAATGATCTCCTGTAATGTAAGGATCTGATTGTAATGTAATGATCTGTTTGTAATGTAATGATCTACTGTAATGTAACGATCTGATTTTAATGTAATGATCTCCTGTAATGAAATGATCTGATTGTAATGTAATGATCTGATTGTAATTGAATGATCTACTGTAATGTAATGATCTGATTGTAATGTAATGATCTCCTGTAATGTAATGATCTGATTGTAATGTAATGATCTACTGTAATGTAATGATCTGATTGTAATGTAATGATCTGATTGTAATGTAGTGTGATATCCTGTAATGTAATGATCTCCTGTAATGAAATGATCTCCTGTAATGTAATGATCTGATGTAATGTAATGATCTGATTGTAATGTAATGATCTGATTGTAATGTAATGATCTGATGTAATTTAATGATCTGATTGTAATGTAATGATCTCCTGTAATGTAATGATCTGATTTTAATGTAATGATCTCCTGTAATGAAATGATCTCCTATAATGTAATGATCTGATTGTAATGTAATGATCTGATTGTAATTGAATGATCTACTGTAATGTAATGATCTGATTGTAATGTAATGATCTCCTGTAATGTAATGATCTGATTGTAATGTAATGATCTACTGTAATGTAATGATCTGATTGTAATATAATGATCTGATGTAATGTAGTGATCTAATTGTAATGTAATGATCTCCTGTAATGTAATGATCTACTGTGATGTAAAGATCTCCTGTAATGTAATGATCTCCTGTAATGTAATGATCTGATGTAATGTAATGATCTGTTTGTAATGTAATGATCTGATTGTAATGATTTCAACGTCCACGGACATCCAGTCCGGGCCGGCCTATATTTGGCCAAAGCATAGATGTCTATAATTGGATTAGATTTGGACCGGTCCGGACCAAATCTGAACCAATCCTAGACATCTATGTTTCACAAGTTTGGAGAGCACAGTAAAGCACATTACAGTACATTAGAGTACAGTAGAGTACAGTAGAGTACAGTAGAGTACAGTAGAGTAGAGTACATTAGAGTACAGTAGAGTACATTAGAGTAGAGTACAGTAGAGTACAGTAGAGTACAGTAGAGTACATTAGAGTATAGTACATTAGAGTACAGTAGAGTACAGTAGAGTACATTAGAGTAGAGTACATTAGAGTACAGTAGAGTACATTAGAGTACAGTAGAGTACAGTAGAGTACATTAGAGTAGAGTACATTAGAGTACAGTAGAGTACAGTAGAGTACAGTAGAGTACATTAGAGTAGAGTACATTAGAGTACAGTAGAGTACAGTAGAGTACAGTAGAGTACATTAGAGTAGAGTACATTAGAGTACAGTAGAGTACAGTAGAGTACAGTAGGATACAGTAGAGTAGAGTAGAGTACATTAGAGTACAGTAGAGTACAGTAGAGTAGAGTAGAGTACATTAGAGTAGAGTACATTAGAGTACAGTAGAGTACAGTAGAGTACATTAGAGTACAGTAGAGTACAGTAGAGTACATTAGAGTAGAGTACATTAGAGTACAGTAGAGTACAGTAGAGTACATTAGAGTAGAGTACATTAGAGTAGAGTACAGTAGAGTACAGTAGAGTACATTAGAGTAGAGTACAGTAGAGTACAGTAGAGTACAGTAGAGTACATTAGAGTAGAGTACAGTAGAGTACAGTAGAGTACAGTAGAGTATAGTAGAGTAAAGTGTAGTGTACTGTGTTGCACCCTACTGTAAGCTACTCTACTGAAGTAAACTCTACTATACTATACTATACTATACTATACTATACTGTACTATCTACTCTACTGAAGTAAACTCTACCCGACTCTACTGAATTTAACTCTACTGTACTGTCCTCTACTGTACTCTACTCCTGTGGTTCCCAACCTTTTTGGGTACTGTACCCCTAAAACACTTTGACCTGCCTGAAGGACCCCCTCATGTGCGTGCGATCGTTGTGATTCCTAGATTTGGTGGAAATTTGGCACTCATTTGGTTTACGCATTCCAGTCAAGTTTGGCAGACTTGTTTTCAGTGTCAGAGAAGTAGGAGTTGAACGCACAGTTGAGTTTGGATAAATGTGAGCTTACTATTTTCACTATGGGAGCTCTGTCAACATCATCTGTAAAAAGTTAGGTGTCAAGCTGCAGGAAACAACTTATTTCCCCATCTTCACATTTCCTCTCCCAGAGTTTGATCTTCTTCATGAATCCACACACTTTGTCACACATCTTCTCTAGAATGTGTGTCTTTACCTTGCAGAATTATATTCAGGTTGTTCAGTTTGCTGAACACAGCAGCAAGATTGGCAAGGCGGGGCTCCCCAGTCTGTGTCCTCCAACACAGCCACAAGGGGGTGTGAGTGCTCAGACAGAAAATGATTTTACTTCGGCGCCCAGCTCAAAAAGCCTCTGTACTGTTTTCCCTCTGGATAGCCAACGGACGTCGGTGTGAAGCAGTAGCTCCTGGTGCTCAGTCCCACGGTCATCACCGAGCCTTTCAAACAGTCTGTGATTCAGAGGCCTGAACATGATGAAGTTAATCACTTTCACTGCGTCATTCAAAACATTGTGTAACTCAGGACTCGTGTTCTTGCTGGTCAACGCCTCACTGTGGAGGATACATTGGGATTTACCTTCTTTATGTGGGCAATTAATCATTTCACTCTCCCAGACATTGATGCAGCACGATCCGTGCACACACGACACACAGGATTTCAAATCCAGATTGTGCCCTGAGAAAAAGCTGTCAATAACTTGAAACACATCCTCACCTGTTGTTCTCCCCATTAGGTTCTTGCAGAACCGAATGTACACGTTAATTTCCAAAATGTCTCTGTATCGCACAAACGCAATGAACTGGGCTTCCCCACTGACGTCAGTCGATTCGTCCAACTGCAGAGAAAATGGACCGGAATTATTATTATTATTATTATTATGATTATTATTATTATTTCACCAATTGATCAACAATATCAACGCTGATGTCATCGATCCTACAGCACACCGTGTTATTTGACAATGGTACAGTCTTTAGGTCATCAATCATAGTTTCTGTGAGGATAACAGCAGCGGGCATTGAGCCAACCGGCGGGCGAGCAGAGCCTGTGAACCCAATAGTCCCCTTTCTGTGTTTGCGAAACATTGCCGCATGACAGCGATGCGCTTAAGTTGATGGCAGATAAAGGGGGACTTCTGTATTTTTTTTTAAAGCCTCTATTTACATTTTAGTCATTCAGCAGAAGCTCTTATCCAGAGTGACTTACAGTCGGTGTATTCAACTAACGTAGATAAACAGCAACATATCGCAGTCATAACAAGAACAAAATGACGGAACCATTACTGAGAATGTTAGTGTAGTGGGTCTGTTGGGTGTTTCAGTGGGGCTCAATTTCTTCAAGCTTCATTGATGACAGTTTAAAAGTGTTTGAATTATTTCTACAGATGGTAGAAATAATACATATTATGTTACAATCTTCAGTTGGCTCCTCATTCCTATATTAAGAGATTATTCCTTCCACAGAGATGCTGGAGGCAGATTTAACAAGTGACATCAATAAGGGATCACAGCTTTCACCTTGGTTCACCTGGTCAGTCTATGTCATGGAAAGAGCAGGTGTTCTTAATGTTTTGTATATTTCCTGTAATGCGAGAATGTATGTGCAGTTGATATTTGGCCATAGACTCAATGACCGAAAAATACTTATTTTCAACGTCTGGAAAGGACGTCTTTTCACATTTAATTCAGCACCTAAAATGCACCTGACGTCAACATCTGGAAAATACGTGTAAAAAATGTATTTTCAACATAATTTTGCTTACTGGGAAGAGTCCCACCTTGTCGACAGATATTTAGGACTCCTTATTTTTTTACATTTACATTACAAAGCGACTTACAAAATGGTGCATTAAACTCATGATAGCCAGTGGGACAACCACTTTTTTTTATGGGGGGGTGGGGGGAGGGGGGGGGGGGGGGGTAGAAGGATTACTTTATCCTATCCCAGGTATTCCTTAAAGAGGTGGGGTTTCAAGTGTCTCCGGAAGGTGGTCAGTGACTCCGCTGTCCTGGCGTCGTGAGGGAGTTTGTTCCACCATTGGGGTGCCAGAGCAGCAAACAGTTTTGACTGGGCTGAGCGGGAACTGTGCTTCCGTAGAGGAAGGGGAGCCAGCAGGCCAGAGGTGGATGAACGCATTGCCCTCGTTTGGGTGTAGGGACTGATCAGAGCCTGAAGGTACGGAGGTGCCGTTCCCCTCACAGCTCCGTAGGCAAGCACCATGGTCTTGTAGCAGATGCGAGCTTCAACTGGAAGCCAGTGGAGTGTGCGGAGGAGCGGGGTGACATGAGAGAACTTGGGAAGGTTGAACACCAGACGGGCTGCAGCGTTCTGGATAAATTGTAGGGGTTTAATTGCACAGGCAAGGAGCGAGTTGCAGTAATCCAGACGGGAGATGACAAGTGCCTGGATTAGGAACTGTGCCGCTTCCTGTGTAAGGCAGGGTCGTACTCTGCGAATGTTGTAGAACATGAACCTGCAGGATCGGGTCACCGCCTTGATGTTAGCGGAGAACGACAGGGTGAGCTGTCCTAACCAGTTAAGTCACCAGCAGGGGTCTTGATAATAGAAAAGGGTAGTGAGTCAGTGGATCCTGCGCTATAAACAAGCAATTGCTTTGGAGTTGATGAAAGAATGTTTTGATATTTCTATGTGATCAATCCATAAATAATCTAGACCTACATGCAACAGTAGGCTCTGTTGCGCTTTTGACAATGGTTTCACATGAGGCCTAATTCACAGAATATGCCTAAATACTTATAACCACTAGGCTAGTAATAAATAATAATAATAAAAGGGCCTAATGAAACCATCTATGTTATCTTCATTGTGTTCGGTAAAAATGACCTTTCAAATGTTTTATGCAACATTATCGGCAAGTGACAAGATGCCTACTGTGTCAAAGTGAATTAAAGTTGTTGAACAGGAAATATAAAGGTGATATTATTAAAATTCCGCCTTTAACAACTACCATACTGTATGGTTCATTGCAATATGCCTATCACATAATTCAAAATATCAGAATTGGTTAAAAAAAAAAGGTTATGCATGCCAACATATTAATCAAAAATTAAGAGAAGGCAAATTGGTCTTGTCAGGCGAAAAATCATATACGTTTTTGCTATCAGTCTCATTCACCGTGATTGTCTGACGCTTCCTATAGACCCCTTTCCAGTACACGACACACTGACGTCAGGCACAGATGTGCGCGACTCTTGGCGGCAGTAAGAAAGCCATCTCCATCTGCGCCCATTCAACACAGCCTAGATTTACATTTTCATTACTTCTAAACAAATACATTTTGGGGGTTTGACATTTCTCCAAAAAGTACAATCATTGTCCCCATGTACAGTTGCAAACCGTAGTCTGGCTTTTTATGGCGGTTTTGGAGCAGTGGCTTCTTCCAAAGTGCGTTCATCTCTAGGAGACAGAACGCGTCTCCTTCCTGAGCAGTATGACGGCTGTGTGGTCCCATGGTGTTTATACTTGCGTACTATTATTTGTACAGTTGAACGTGGTACCTTCAGGCGTTTGGAAATTGCTTCCAAGGATGAACCAGACTTGTGGAGGTCTACCATTTTTTTCTGAGGTCTTGGCTGATATATTTTGATTGTCCCATGATGTCAAGCAAAGAGGCACTGAGTTTGAAGGTAGGCCTTGAAATACATCTACAGGTACACCTCCAATTGACTCAAATGTTGTCAATTAGCCTATCAGAAGCTTCTAAAGTCATGACCATTTTCTGGAATTTTCCAAGCTGTTTAAAGGCACAGTCAACTTAGTGTATGTAAACTTCTGACCCACTGGAATTGTGATACAGTGAATTATAAGTGAAATAATCTCTCTGTAAACAATTGTTGGAGAAATTACTTGTGTCATGCACAAAGTAGATGTCCTAACCGACTTGCCAAAATGATAGTTTGTTAACAAGAAATGTGTTTAGTGGTTGAAAAACCTAAGTGTATGTAAACTTCCGACTTCAACTGTAAGCTTTTATGAGTAGATTTTTATCACAGAGTTAAAATGTGTTTTATATTGGACATTTGGTGGATATCCGGTTTTCTCTCTTCAATAGCTATTGAGCCAAGCATTCAATGACTATGAAGATTTTTTTTTTTTTAGCTTTTGTGTCACAGTTGATGGTGCGCTGGGCTTCGGGCCAGAAGGTTGAGGGTTCAAGCAGTGCTCCCTGCCTGTTACGTTACAATAATAATAATAATAATAGGATTTTGGATATCAATCTTCTTATACAAACCTGTCATGACTATGAAAAGGATATATTCAGAATCAGGGGAGGATGGAGAAAAATCCATGTGTTCTTATGTTGTATACATTTTGAGAGAAACAAATTCTTCCGACTTTCAAATCCACAAAAAGTGCCATGACTATGAAAATGATGTATTGTGAGCAAACTTCTTCTAGCGTGAACATCTAGCAACCCGAAGGTTGCGAGTTTGAATCTCATCACGAACAACTTTAGCATTTTAGCTAATTAGCAACTTTTCAACTACTTTATACTTTTTTGCTACTTTTCAACTACTTAGCATGTTAGCTAACCCTTCCCCTAACCCTAACCTTAACCCTTTTAGCTAACCCTTCCCCTAACGCTAACCCTAAAATCAACCCTTTAACCTAACTCCTAAACTTAACCCTAACCTTTTAATCCGAACCCCTAACCCTAACCCTAACTCCTAGCCTAGCTAACGTTAGCCAGATAGCTAACATTAGCCACCTAGATCGAATTAGTAGCATATCATACGTTTTGCAAATTCATAACATATAACACGAATTGTAATTAGTAACATAT
Source organism: Coregonus sp. 'balchen' (assembly GCA_902810595.1). Lineage (NCBI taxonomy): Eukaryota > Metazoa > Chordata > Actinopteri > Salmoniformes > Salmonidae > Coregonus > Coregonus sp. 'balchen'. The sequence continues at coordinate 51,001,251 of LR778275.1, read as the reverse complement.
TATATGAAATGGGTAATGGCAATCCACAAGTTAATACATACCATACGAAACATAACATATCATACTAAATTGCTTGTCTCGGATTTACGTACAGAATAATATGAAATGCTCTGAGACCAGGTTGCTCGTACACAAAGCATGCCATGACTATGAAAATTATATATTCTGAATCGGGGAGGATGGAGAAAAATCCAGAGGTTTATATATTTTTTATTTCAATTTCTTGATTTCAAATCCACAGCTTTTTTTGTTGTTGAAATTTTGTGGCTTTGTGGTTTTTGTGGCTTTCAATCTTCAATAGCTCTTACACAAAGCGTACCATGCTCAGCTGGTAGAGCACGGCGCTTGTAACGCCAAGATAGTGGGTTCGATCCCCGGGACCACCCATACACAAAAAAAAATTATGCACGCATGACTGTAAGTCGCTTTGGATAAAAGCGTGCTGAATGGCATATTATTATTATATTATTATTATATATTCTGAATCGGGAGGAAAGAGGAAAATCGACCGCTTTTTTTTGTTGTTGCCTCTGGGAGCCTGTCAGCTTGTGACATGATGAGAGAGAGTGAGAGAGGGCCTACCTATAAGATATTTTGTGAATAGTGCTATAAACGTACTTCTGTTTGAAGAGGTTTTTGACCATTCAGGGACCTAATCTCAAACACTTATGAAAACATGAAAAAAAATGGTCTACACTAAAGAATGTACACTTGGTCTTAAAAATGCTTTTTGGTAAGTTATGTGCATGAACATACAGATGTTTCAAAATGTGACATTTTGGAGAGATTTCTGAATCTGGACACTATAGGGGATGCCTAGGCCTTGTTTTGGATAAACGTCTATAAAGATAGATTGGTATAAGATATCTGCTCCATTTTTGGGGCACATGTTGACAAGATGTTTGGGAATCACTGGAAGGGAATATTGAGCAACTGAGCATCTTGGTGTCAATAAACAAACGTTCTGTTACATTTTAATCTTCCTTTTTTTAACCTGTCAATCATTTATTGCTTCATAAGCAGAAAAATTGTGGTTTGAGTGTTCAAGGGTGCCCAAGTCATTAAGCCTGACACCCACACAGACACACACACACACACAGAGACACACATACTCACACACAGACACACACACAGACACACACACTCACACACAGACACACACACAGACACACACAGACACACACACACACAGACACACACACAGACACACACACAGACACACTTCCCAAGGACCCATTGGCTCTTGTGCAGAGAGAGAAACAGAGCAGGGAGAGGCAGAGAGAGAGAAAAGAAAGAGAGAGACTGATTTAACTAAAGGTAAATACAATTTTCTTTAAAACCTTTTATTTTCTTCAAAAGCTTTAGTACAGAAATGTAGGCAGACATAATACAAGTATTAAAGGGGGATACCTAGACAGTAGTACAACTGAATGCATTCAACTGAAATGTGTCTTCCGCATTTAACCCCACCCCTCTGAATCAGAGAGGTGTGGTTGCTGGCCCAACACTCCTACCCGCCAACCTACCTGTTGCCCCCAAGTTTACTATGCAATATTAATTATTAAACTATGACACTAATGTTTATTACTAAACATTTATATAAATCATACATATTATTATTATACTAAACATTGTCACGTCTCCTCCCGTTGCTCCCCTCCGGCGCTCTGATTTGCCGGTCTACTGAGCCACCGGTCTGAGCCGCACCATCTCAGCAAACGCAGGAATGGAAACCCAACGCACCCTAATCACCTCCAGCGCACCTGCACCTCATCATCTCATCACCACCCCTATTTAGCCCTGGACTGTTCTGGATGATGATTGTTTAGCTTCGTGTACTCTATCTTTGTTATTTCTCTTTGTCATTGTTTAAGTAAACCTTGACCTTGTTAATTCCTGCCTCTTCGTATACACAGTACTTGTCACAATGCCTGGAGTCATGGCACGGGTCCGGGAGCATTCTACGATGCTAGCCAGCTTGGGAGAAGTGATGGATCGGGTTCTCCAGGTCGTGCAACAACTGGAGAGGAGAGGACCCGATCCTTCGGGACCAGCTGAGCGACCAGATCCAGCCACCCACACCCCAGCACCCAGAGAGATTCATCTATCCCGACTGAGGGATTATGACGGGACAGCTGCCCGCTGCCAGGCACCCTAATCACCTCCTGCACCTCATCATCTCATCACCACCCCTATTTAGCCCTGGACTGTTGGTTCATTGTTGTGTGTGATTGTTATCGTCGTGTCGTTTACTCTCTCTTTGTTATTCTCTTTCTCATTATTAAGTCAACCTTGACCTTGTTCATTCCTGCGTCTGCGTCCTGCCTCTTCGTATACTCAGTACTCGTCACAGAATCACACACCAAATGAAAATGGATGCAGCAGGAGTTTCCCAGTGCCTGGACCAGCAGCAGCAGCAGCTTGCCCAGTTGAACGCCGCCATGCAGGAAGTGCTCCAAACTCTGCATAATCTATCCAGCGCTCCGGTTCCACCTCAGGGAGCGGCGAGTGCCCCCAATCCACCTGTTCCCATGCTATCACCCACTTCTGAGGGAACCCTCGCCCTACCGGAGCACTATGACGGTAAAACTACTAAATGTAGCGGCTTCAGGCTACAGGTTTCACTTTATCTGGGGCGTCAGCCTGGGACATATCCATCTGACCAAGCCAGGATGGCGCTGGTGATTTCGCTACTTAAAGAAAAGGCACTGGATTGGGCCACGGCAGTCTGAGAAGGAGAGGAGGCAGTGGCGCTTCCCTACTCCACCTTCCTCGCTCGGTTCAGGGCAGTGTTTGATCATCCCACGGAGGGAAAGGACGGGGGTGAGCGTCTCCTCCAGCTACAACAGAGAGAGGGGCCCGCGTCCGAGTACGCTCTGAGCTTTTGCATGGTGGCGGCGTCTTCCGGCTGGAATGAGCGTGCTCTGCGCGCGGCCTTCAGGAGAGGCTTACGGGAGGACATTAAGACGGAACTCGCATGTCGGGACGACGAGATGGACCTTGATACCCTCATCACCACGTCCATCCGTCTTGACGACATGTTGAGAGAGAGACGGCGTTCCCAACACCTCCCGGAGACGGCGTTCCCAACACCTCCCGACGCTCACCCCATCTGAGCTATGGAAGCCGCCCTGCCTCCGAGTCCTCACCCATGGAGGTGGGCAGCACCCCCTACACCACCACGGACCACAGATCTCCTGGCGGCTCCCAATCTAGGTGGTATGACTCCCGTAGCCTCTCCGTGAGTGTTACGTCAACTCCTATCACAAAACCATCGTTTTTAGTTCCCATAACGGTGACTGGTTATTCCTTCTCTTCCATTTCTACTGCTATGATAGATTCCAGATCAGCGGGGAACCTTATAGATAGGGAGCTGGTCTCTGAATGGGGGTTGCCCACCGTGCCACTGCCTTCTCCGCTACACGTCACCTCGCTGGACAATAAACCCCTTGGATCAGGCACCATTATGCACGTCACTCTCCCCATCAGCATCACCATTCCCACACTACCGGAGCACCACAAGGAGCTGTCCTTCCACATTGTCATGTCACCCCTTCACCGGATCGTCTTGGGATTGCCCTGGCTCAGACTACACAACCCCACCATCAATTGGATCACCAAGAGGATCCCAGCCTGGTCCACCTCATGCCGGAAGACCTGCCTGCCGGTGGTTTGTTGTTCCACGTCAGTGGAGAGTCCGGAGTCCGCCCTCCAGCCCAACATTCCACGTGAGTACGCAGATCTCTCCGATGTCTTCTCTTCATCAAAGGCTACGTGTCTCCCTCCTCATAGGCCCTGGGACTGCGCCATTGACCTGCTGGAGGGACAACACCCCCCTACGAGTCGCATTTACCCCCTTTCCATGGCGGAGACTGAGGCCATGAAGAAGTATATGGCGGAGACCCTGAAACAGGGGTTCATCAGACGCTCTACCTTTCCTGCCTCCGCCAGCTTCTTCTTTGTGGACAAAAAAGACGGAGGATTGAGACCATGAATTGACTACAGGAGGCTGAACGCGTCACCACCAAGTACCGGTACCCCCTCCCTCTGGTTCCGTCGGTCATCAAGCAGCTACGAGGGGCCCGGTACTTTACCAAGTTGGACCTGAGGAGTGCCTACAACCTGATCCGAATCTAGGAAGGAGACAAGTGGAAGACTGCATTCAGCACTACCTCAGGCCACTATGAATACGTCATGCCCTACGGCCTCGCCAACGCACCTTCTGTGTTCCAGTCCTTCGTCAATGACGTGTTCCGAGACTGAGTAGACAGGTGGTGGTGTACATCGACAATATCCTGATCTACTCGGCTACGTTCGAGGAGCACGTCAGGGACATCCGAGCTGTCCTACTCCGCCTCCGGGAACACAGCCTGTTGGTGAAGGGGGAGAAATGGGAATTCCACCAACAGGCCATCTCCTTCCTGGGATACAGGATCCGTCCTCAGGGGGTGTTCATGGAAGGAGTGAAGACGGACGCCGTCAGGTCATGGCCAGTTCCCACCACCATCAAGGGCCTACAGAGCTTCCTGGGCTTCGCCAATTTCTACCGGCGTTTCATCAGGTCCTTCAGCTCCATAGCTGCCCCGCTCACCTCTCTCCTTAAGGGTGGGCCTCAGAAGCTGGTCTGGAACCCTGAGGCTGACACTGCCTTCAAGAGGCTGAAGGAGAGGTTCAACACAGCGCCCATCCTAAAACACCCAGATCCATCTTGTCCTTTCATCCTGGAGGTGGACGCATCGGAGGAGGGTGCAGACCACTCCCAGCGGCACGGTAAGCCAGAGAAAATGTATCCCTGTGCCTTTTTCTCTAAAAGGCTTACCCCCACAGAGAGGAACTATGGAGTTGGAGACAGGGAGCTGTTGGTGATGGTCCTCGCTCTGGAGGAATGGAGACACTGGCTGGAGGGCGCAGTGCATCCATTCCAGAGTCTTACTGAAAGCTTTCCTGGAGAAGATCGGGGCCACGGCCAGCCTCACTTCCGGGTATAGGCCTCAGTCAAATGGGCAGGTAGAGCGCATGAACCAGGAGCTGGGGAGGTTTCTTTGTTGCCACTGTCAGGACCGGCAGGGTGAGTGGGCGAGGTTTCTTCCCTGGGCAGAATATGCCCAGAACTCCCTCGTTCACTCCTCCACGGGGCTCACTCCCTTCCAATGCGTCCTGGGGTACCAGCCGGCCCTGGCCCCTTGAACACCCAGCCAGACCGATGCGCCCGCTGTCGACGAGTGGTTCCGCAGGGCCGGACAGGTCTGGGACGCCACCCACGTCCGTCTCCAGAGGGCCATTCGTCTGCAGAAGGACCAAGCTGACCGCCACCGCAGTGAGGCTCCCGTATTCCAGCCTGGTGATCGCGTCTGTCCACTCGAAACCTCCCTCTCCGCCTGCCCTGCAAGAAACTGAGCCCCCGGTTTGTGGGGCCATTTAAGGTCCTCCGGCGGATTAATGAGGTATCGTACCGGCTGCTCTTTCCCCCTCACTACCGTGTCTCACCTACTTTTCATGTGTCTCTCCTCAGGCCGGTGGTTCCTGGTCCTATGGGGGATGCCGTCCCCCGGGGTACACCCCCTCCGCCCCTGGACATTGACGGGAGTCCGGCGTAGGCTGTGAGGAATCTGCTGGACTCAAGGTTCCGTGGGGGACGGCTCCGTTACCTTGTGGACTGGGAGGGGTATGGCCCTGAGGAGAGGAGCTGGGTTCCGGCTGGGGACATTCTGTACCCCAACCTTATTCGGGACTTCCACCGTCGCCGCCCTGACTGGCCCGCTCCTCATCCTCGGGGTCGTCCACCTGGCCGGCGACGTCCTGCGGCGGGAGCCCCGCGTCCGGAGGGGGGGTACTGTCACGTCTCCTCCCGTTGCTCCCCTTCCGGCACTCTGATTTGCCGGTCTACTGAGCCACCGGTCTTGGCAAACGCAGGAATGGAAACCCAACGCACGCTAATCACCTCCAGCGCACCTGCACCTCATCATCTTATCACCACCACTATATATTGTTGTGTGTAATTGTTAGCGTTGTGTCGTTTACTCTCTCTTTGTTATTCTCTTTGTCATTATTAAGTAAACCTTTACCTTGTTAATTCCTGCGTCTGCGTCGGTGGTGTGGTTCTCAAGAGGTCAAGGACCTTGAGGATTTAAAGACACTCATACTTCTCGAGCAGTTAAAGAATTGCCTTCACGAAAGGGTTGCTACCTACATTTATGAGCACAAGGACCTCACTCTTGAGAAAGCTGCAGTTCTTGCAGATTAGTTTATGTTGATACATGAAACTACCTTCACAAACAAAGCACCCAGTAGTTATCCCTACGCAAAAATCAATCCAGAGAATTCACCTCCTACTGCGAGGTTTCAGTCCATTTCTGCAGTGCCCAAAGATAAAGATCGGCAGAAAACAGATTTTTCGTATCCACCAGTTTGTCACTACTGCCGTGAGAAAGGACACATTGTCTCTCAGTGTCCTAAGTTGAAACAGAAAGATAAGAGAGAGAAAAAGCTGTTTCTTTTTGTGGGAGCACTCCAGCCCATTAAGTCTCTGGTTGGGACTGGTGTATCTCCTAAACAGCATGTTGGATCGGATGTATGAACCCTTTGTTTCAGACAGGTTCATATCTCTGCAGAGTGGTGATGCTGTTAAGCAGCTGGTGAAGATGCTGAGAGACACTGGGGCAGCCCAGTCCTTCATGTTGGAGGGTGTTTTGCCTTTGTCTGACACTTCAGCAACTGGTTACAGTGTGTTAGTACAAGGCGTGGAGATGGGTTGCATGGAAGTTCCTTTGTATAATGTGGAACTTGAGTCTGATGTTATTTCTGGTTCTTTTGTCGTTGGAGTGAGGCCTAGCCTACCGGTGAAGGGGGTCTCATTCATTTTGGGAAACGATTTGGCTGGAGGGAAGGTTGTGCCAAATCCTGTCATTATGAGATACCATCCAGACATGATGGTATCTCAGGTGAGGTGAGGTGCCTGAGGTGATGGTACCTGAGGTGAGGTGAGGTGAGTAGTCATGCTGTACTTCGCTCCGCAGGTAATATGACACATTACATTACAATGGAACGATTTGATTAGTGTAATGTTGGCTAGCTACATAGTTGTATTTGTATCAAAGATAAAGGTGTAGTATAGAGTAACTATCGAGGTTAGCTAGCCAGCTACATTCGTTCGCAGCGACGCCGTTTTTCAAACAAAGTCAACACCGCAGCCATTGCTAGCTAGCAAACACTACCAGCTACCAGCTAGCAGTACTGTAGCAACTAAATACAATATCCTTTTAGCCAGCTACATTCGTTCGCAGCGACGCCGTTTTTCAAACAAAGTCATCACCGCAGCCATTGCTAGCTAGCTAACGCTACCAACTAGCAGTACTATAGCAACTAAATACAATATAATTTTAGCCAGCTACATTCGTTCGCAGCGACGCCGTTTTTCAAACAAAGTCAACACAGCAGCCATTGCTAGCTAGCCAACACTACCAGCTAGCAGTACTGTAGCAGCTAAATACAATATCTTTGTGCTAGCTAGCCAACGTTTAATTATTGCTGCGTTATGAAGTATTGGTGCTAAACCGTGTGTTATTGGATGCTAGCATGCTAGTTAGCTATGGCGTCATAGTTAGCTAGCTGAATAAAGTAAGTTGAGTCTATTCCTTGAAACATTGAACCGCTGTAGTTTACAACAATTCTAATTTCTAAAGTGGAAGTTGGGAGAGTTTTATTCGGGTGTTTCAGTGAAACAATTATAGTTTCTGAGGTGGAAGTTGGGAGAGTTATATTTGGGAGTTGTGGTGAGAGAGGCCCTGCTCTCTCCTTTCCCAGATGTTTAGTTCATTTCATTCCGATCTCCTCTGCATTATTGTAGCCATTTGCTACAGCCTGTCAACTATGCCTCTGCCTATCCCTGTTCTCTCCTCTCCGCACAGGCTACACAAACGCCTCACACCGTGTGGCTGCTGCCTCTCTAACCTGGTGGTCCCTGCACGCACCACACACCTGGAGTTCCAGGTCTCAGGCAGCCTCTGGAACTGCCATTCTGCTGCCAACAAGGCTGACTTCATCCCAGCCTATGCTACCCTCCAGTCCCTCGACTTCCTGGCGCTGACGGAAACATGGATTACCACTGAAAACACTGCTACTCCTACTGCTCTCTCCTCGTCTGACCATGTGTTCTCGCATACCCCGAGAGCATCTGGTCAGAGGGGTGGTGGCACAGGAATCCTCATCTCTCCCAAGTGGACATTCTAAATTTTTCCCCTAACCCATCTGTCTATCTCCTCATTTGAATTCCATGCTGTCACAGTCACTAGCCCATTTAAGCTTAATATCCTTGTCATCTATCGCCCTCCAGGTTCCCTTGGAGAGTTCATCAATGAGCTTGACGCCTTGATAAGTTCCTTTCCTGAGGATGGCTCACCCCTCACAGTTTTGGGGGATTTCAACCTCCCTACGTCTACATTTGACTCATTTCTCTCTGCCTCCTTCTTTCCACTCCTCTCCTCTTTTGACCTCACCCTCTCACCGTCCCCCCCTACTCACAAGGCAGGCAATACGCTTGACCTCATCTTTACTAGATGCTGCTCTTCTACTAATCTCACTGCAACTCCCCTCCATGTCTCCGACCACTACTTTGTATCCTTTTCTCTCTCGCTCTCCTCCAACACTACTCACTCTGCCCCTACACAGATGGTAATGCGCCGCCGCAACCTTCGCTCTCTCTCTCCCACTACTCTCTCCTCTTCCATCCTATCATCTCTTCCCTCTGCTCAATCCTTCTCCCTCCAATCTCCTGATTCTGCCTCCTCAACCCTCCTCTCCTCCCTTTCTGCATCATTTGACTCTCTGTGTCCCCTATCCTCCCGGCCGGCTCGGTCCTCCCCTCCAGCTCCGTGGCTTGATGACTCATTGCGAGCTCACAGAACAGAGCTCCGGGCAGCTGAGCGGAATTGGAAGAAAACAAGACTCCCTGCGGACCTGGCATCTTTTCACTCCCTCCTCTCTACATTTTCTTCATCTGTTTGTGCTGCTAAGGCCACTTTCTACCACTCTAAATTCCAAGCATCTGCCTCTAACCCTAGGAAGCTCTTTGCCACATTCTCCTCCCTGCTGAATCCTCCTCCCCCCCCCCCCCCCCCCCCTCCTCCCTCTCTGTGGATGACTTCGTCAACCACTTTGAAAAGAAGGTTGACGACATACGATCCTCGTTTGTTAAGTCTAATGACACTGCTGGTCCTGCTCACACTGCCCTACCCTATGCTTTGACTTCTTTCTCCCCTCTCTCTCCAGATAAAATCTTGCGACTTGTGACTGCAGGCCGCCCAACAACCTGCCCGCTTGACCCCATCCCCTCCTCTCTTCTCCAGACCATCTCCGGTGACCTTCTCCCCTACCTCACCTCGCTGATCAACTCATCCTTGACCGCTGGCTATGTCCCTTCCGTCTTCAAGAGAGCGAGAGTTGCACCCCTTCTCAAAAAACCAACACTCGATCCCTCTGATGTCAACAACTACAGACCAGTATCCCTTCTTTCTTTTCTTTCCAAAACTATTGAGCGTGCCGTCTTTAGCCAACTTTCTTGCTATCTCTCTCAGAATGACCTTCTTGATCCAAACCAGTCAGGTTTCAGGACTGGTCATTCAACTGAGACTGCTCTTCTCTGTGTCACGGAGGCTCTCCGCACTGCTAAAGCTAACTCTCTCTCCTCTGCTCTTGTCCTTCTAGACCTGTCTGCCGCCTTTGATACTGTGAACCATCAGATCCTCCTCTCCACCCTCTCCGAGCTGGGCATCTCCGGCGCGGCTCACTCTTGGATTGCGTCCTACCTGACCGGTCGCTCCTACCAAGTGGCGTGGCGAGAAGCTGTCTCCGCACCACGTGCTCTCACCACTGGTGTCCCCCAGGGCTCAGTTCTAGGCCCTCTCCTATTCTCACTATACACCAAGTCACTTGGCTCTGTCATATCCTCACATGGCCTCTCCTATCATTGCTACGCTGACGATACACAACTAATCTTCTCCTTTCCCCCTTCTGATAACCAGGTGGCGAATCGCATCTCTGCATGTCTGGCAGACATATCAGTATGGATGACGGATCACCACCTCAAGCTGAACCTTGGCAAGACGGAGCTGCTCTTCCTCCCGGGGAAGGACTGCCCGTTCCATGATCTCGGCATCACGGTTGACAACTCCGTTGTGTCCTCCTCCCAGAGTGCGAAGAGCCTTGGCGTGACCCTGGACAACACCCTGTCGTTCTCCGCTAACATCAAGGCGGTGACCCGATCCTGCAGGTTCATGCTCTACAACATTCGGAGAGTACGACCCTGCCTTACACAGGAAGCGGCACAGGTCCTAATCCAGGCACTTGTCATCTCCCGTCTGGATTACTGCAACTCGCTGTTGGCTGGGCTCCCTGCCTGTGCCATTAAACCCCTACAACTCATCCAGAATGCCGCAGCTCGTCTGGTGTTCAACCTTCCCAAGTTCTCTCACGTCACCCCGCTCCTCCGCACACTCCACTGGCTTCCAGTTGAAGCTTGCATCTGTTACAAGACCATGGTGCTTGCCTATGGAGCTGTGAGGGGAACGGCACCTCCGTACCTTCAGGCTCTGATCAGTCCCTACACCCAAACGAGGGCATTGCGTTCATCCACTTCTGGCCTGCTGGCTCCCCTTCCTCTGCGGAAGCATAGTTCCCGCTCAGCCCAGTCAAAACTGTTCGCTGCTCTGGCACCCCAATGGTGGAACAAGCTCCCTCACGACGCCAGGACAGCGGAGTCACTCACCACCTTCCGGAGACATTTGAAACCCCACCTCTTTAAGGAATACCTGGGATAGGATAAAGTAATCCTTCTACCCCCCCCCCCCCCCCCCAAAAAAAATAAAAATAAAATAAAATTGTAAAGTGGTTATCCCACTGGCTATGTGTGTTCCCAGCGTGTAAGGACCCCAGAGTAGGGGAACCTGGTGGGTTATCAGTAAAGTACCCTAGAGTGTTCCCAGCGTGTAAGGACCCCAGAGTAGGGGAACCTGGTGGGTTATCAGTAAAGTACCCTAGAGTGTTCCCAGCGTGTAAGGAACCCAGAGTAGGGGAACCTGATGGGTTATCAGTAAAGTACCCTAGAGTGTTCCCAGCGTGTAAGGAACCCAGAGTAGGGGAACCTGATGGGTTATCAGTAAAGTACCCTAGAGTGTTCCCAGCGTGTAAGGACCCCAGAGTAGGGGAACCTGGTGGGTTATCAGTAAAGTACCCTAGAGTGTTCCCAGCGTGTAAGGACCCCAGAGTAGGGGAACCTGGTGGGTTATCAGTAAAGTACCCTAGAGTGTTCCCAGCGTGTAAGGAACCCAGAGTAGGGGAACCTGATGGGTTATCAGTAAAGTACCCTAGAGTGTTCCCAGCGTGTAAGGACCCCAGAGTAGGGGAACCTGGTGGGTTATCAGTAAAGTACCCTAGAGTGTTCCCAGCGTGTGCCGTTACACCTGCTATGTCTAAGAAAGTCGCCGGGAGCAAGTCTAGTGTTGAGGAGGATGTCAAAGATCCCACCATGGTCGATCTGTCTGAGATGTTAATGGGTGATCCTGATTTTAGTGAACCTCTTGAGTTGACCTCTCTTTTGAAAACCCTAAAGGTGAGAGAGTTTGTAGGACTGCTGAAGGAAGAGAGGGTTCCTACAGTTGACACTTTGATGTCTAGGAAGCAGCTGATTGCTGAACAAAGTAAAGATGTTTCCCTCTCCCCAGTTTTAGCTGAGATACGTCCAGAGGAGGAGTTTGATGAAGATCGTGTGGGTTACTTTGACAGAAGTGGTGTTCTAATGAGGAAATGGCGTTCTCGCGCCACTTCTGGGCAGGACAATTGGCCCAGTGCATCTCAAATTGTCTTCCCAGTTGCACTTCGACAAGAGATACTGAGGTTGGCTCACGATGGTAGTATGGCAGGCCATCTTGGGGTCAACAAGACATATGACCGTATCTTGCATAACTTCTTCTGGCCTGGTCTGAAACAGGATGTTGTGTCTTACTGTAAATCCTGTCATGTTTGCCAGCGGATGGGTAAACCGAACTAAACTGTACTGGTTGGACCTTTGCAGCCTATTCCTGCTTTTGACTAACCTTTCAGCGGGGTTCTGGTGGACTGTGTTGGTCCTTTGCCCAAAGCCAAGAGTGGTAACCAGTTTCTCTTAACCATCATGGATGCTGCCATTCGTTTCCCTGAGGCCATTCCACTGAGGAAAATCACAGCTCCAGTATTGTTAAGACCCTGGTGAAATAATTTTCAACGTTTGGACTTCCGCAGGAAGTGCAGTCGGAACAAGATTTGAATTTCATGCCTATCGAGTGAACCCTGAAAAGAGGGAGAAGCTCCGCAGGGAGGTGTTCAAGCTTGAGCACAGCATTGCACGAGTTCTCCCTGTATATTAGTAAGGCGGATGGGTCTCTGCGATTTTTGTTCTGTCAGGAGACAAAGACCCTTTTGGTCTCTCCATCGGTGCTAGCTGCTCCAGATTTCGGTCATCCATTTGCTTTGTATACCGATACCAGTGATGTAGGAGCAGGGGCTGTGCTCCTACAGAAAGATGATAACTATGTTGAGCACCCTGTGGGGTACTTTTCAAAGACATTGGCCTCATATCAAAAACACTACTCAACTATCGAGAAGGAGACGCTCTTCAGCACTTTGAGGTTTATGTATCGGTCTCCACACCTTTGATGGTCTATACCGATCATAGCCCTCTCATTTTCCTGAAAAAGAGGAGCTCCACAAATCGCCGACTCCTTCGCTGGAGCCTTATATTGCAGGAGTTTCCACTTGAAATCAGACATGTCCGTGGTAAGGACAACTTGGTTGCTGATTGTCTTTCAAGGGTGGGCAGTCAATCAGTTGTGTTTTGTGTTTACCCAGTGTGTAGCCCTGGGTCACAATTTATTTTGACTGCACGTTTTGCCGTTTTGGAGATGAGCTTTGTTTCGGTTGGGCTCATTCCAAGGGGGTGAGAGTTATAGAAACATACATATTTTACCCCTGTTTCTCAAACTTCAGTTTTAGGCAGCTATAAAAAAATATATATTTTAAAATGAGAAAATTATATATAAGCAAGTTTGTAAAAAAAACACTATATATACAAAAGTATATGGACACCCCCTTCAAATTAGTGGATTCGGCTAATTCACCCGTTGCTGACAGGTGTATAAAATCGAGCACAAAGCCATGCAATCTCCATAGACAAACATTGTCAGTAGAATGGTCTTACTGAAGAGCTCAGTGACATTCAACGTGGCACCGTCATAGGATGCCACCTTTCCAACAAGTCAGTTCGTCAAATTTCTTCCCTGCTAGAGCTGCCCCGGTCAACTGTAAGTGCTGTTATTGTGAAGTGGAAACGTCTAGGAGCAACAACGGCTCAGCCACGAAGTGGTAGGCCACACAAACTCACAGAACGGGACCTGCTGAGTGCTGAAGCGCGAAGCGCGTAAAAATTGTCTGTCCTCGAATGCAACACTTAACCGACTTCCAAACTGCCTCTGGAAGCAACGTCAACACAATAACTGTTCGTCGGGAGCTTCATGAAATGGGTTTCCATGGCCGAGCAACCGCACACAAGCCTAAGATCACCATGAGCAATGCCAAGCGTCGGCTGGAGTGGTGTAAAGCTCGCCACCATTGGACTCTGGAGCAGTGGAAACGCGTTCTCTGGAGTGATGAATCAAGCTTCACCATCTGGCAGTCCGATGGACGAATCTGGGTTTGGCGGATGCCAGGAGAACGCTACCTGCCCGAATGCATTGTGCCAACTGTAAAGTTTGGTGGAGGAGGAATTATGGTATGGGGAAATCTTAACGCTACAGCATACAATGACATTCTAGACGATTCTGTGCATCCAACTTTGTGGCAACAGTTTGGGGAAGGCCCTTTCCTGTTTCAGCATGACAATGCCCCTGTGAACAAAGCGAGGTCCATAGAAATGGTTTGTCGAGATCAGTGTGGAAGAACTTGAATGGCTTGCACAGAGCCCTGACCTCAACCCCATCGAGCACCTTTGGGATTAATTGGAACGCCGACTGTGGACCAGGCCTAATCGCCCAACATCAGTGTCCGACCTCACTAATGCTCTTGTGGCTGAATGGAAGCAAGTCCCCACAGCAATGTTCCAACATCTAGTGGAAAGCCTTCCCAGAAGAGTGGAGGCTGTTATAGCAGCAAAGGAGGGGACCAACTCCATATTAATACCCATGATTTTGGAAGGAGATGTTCGACCAGCAGGTGTCCACATACTTTTGGTCATGTAGTGTATATATTCACACAAAAAAAGTGACTGTTTTTGTCTTGCATTTAATGGTTGACAGCCAGTTATTATTGGAGAAGGTTAGACATTTAAGTTGATCATGTTGTGCAATGGAAGTTGTTTTCTGTTGGTGGTGAGCAAACGTATCATCCCTCAAGGGGGAAGGAAGGAAAGGGGGGATACCTAGTCAGTTGTACAACTGAATGCATTCAACTGAAATGGGTCTTCCACATTTAACCCAACCCCTCTGAAGGTCCTGAATCAACATCCAGGCGTAGCTTTTTTTTTGCCATTTATGTTTTGAGGTTGGACTTTAGCATGTTAACGCGTAGGGCGCACCGTTAGTCAGTATGTGTTACACCTGTGCTGGTTTGTCATCTCGTTAGTGGGAAGGCATTTCACCTGTGCTGGGCCAGGTGCTATTTAACAGTGTCTGGCCCAGGTGCTATTTAAGAGTGGCTGGCCCAATGCTCCAGTTGTCTTGATAGTTGCGGAGGGTTAACACCTTTAGTTGTCTCGCCCTATTTTGATTTCTAGACTAACAATCCTTTATCTGATTTCGTTTTGCTCCACCTTTTTAGTTTGCTTCCTGTCTTTAAGTTTGGTGTGGGTTTTAATTTTGTTAGCCTCTTCTTGGTAAATGTAGTGGGTGTCATGGTGGGTGTCTTTTAGGGCCCAGTTGTTGTTGTTAGTCAGCTTCCAGTGGACCCCCCCATGAGGGTCTTCCAGAACCCCTCCTAAACCCAGCTGTTTAGTTTTGGTTGTAGTCAGTGACTCTTTGTTAGTTCCCCCTTCTGTTTGAGCAACATTATTTGGTTTTCTTTCTGGGGAACGTAACAAGATCATACATATTTGTATTACACCATACCAAACATTATTACACAATGTTTTTTTTTAAAGACTTTTCTTAGAAAAGATCCGAATGAGCCTGTCTCTCCTTGGCCCGGGGCTGATTGTAACCCAACACCACACCTTGTACAAGGTATAATTATCTTTAAGCCAGGGTTGCTCAACCCTGTTCCTGGAAAGCTACCTTCCTGTAGGTTTTCGCTCCAACCCCAAGTGTTACTAACCTGATTCATCTTATCAACCTGCTAATTATTAGAATCAGGTGTGCTAGATTAGGGTTGGAGCAAAAACCGACAGGATGGTAGCTCTCCAGGAACAGGGTTGGAGCAAAAACCTACAGGAGGGTAGCTCTCCAGGAACAGGGTTGGAGTTAAAACCTACAGGAGGGTAGCTCTCCAGGAACAGGGTTGGAGTGAAAACCTACAGGAGGGTAGCTCTCCAGGAACAGGGTTGGAGTTAAAACCTACAGGAGGGTATCTCTCCAGGAACAGGGTTGGGCAGACCTGCTTTAAGCTAACTCTCATCTGAGGACACACCACATTGTGAAACACAGACCAGTCCTGTATTCTCCTCCTAAGGTTTGTTCTGTACATTTTTCTCCTTCCTAAGGTGTAGAGTTTCACTCTACAGGCTGGGTAATCAAACACATAACCCCATAGTTGTCCATTAGATGTAATGATCTCTCAGTACCGTTATGGGTGGCACCATATATTTACAGGAAGCCCTTTTTCTATGTTGTAGCCTGGGTCCTCCAGTACTCCTCCGGTGTTACGGTCATCACGTGCGTGTCGTAACATCTCCATGTTTTATTTAGAGTTTCCTGTGGTTTATCTCTCTTGAGGTGACTTCTCACTCCTAGTGTTCACAGGACAAGCCTCAGGCAGACCTACCCAGAAAATACTTTTTCCTGTTCATTCTACAAGGGGTCACAAGCTTACTACACAGCAGTTCCACAAGTTCACTACAAAACCTCCCAACTGTTTGAACTGTTCAAAAGTTCAAACTCGGGCCTCCCCGAAAATTACTTTTTATATTTTACTTCAAAACACATTTTTTAAAAGTTCAACAAGCTCCCTACACATGACACAAATCACCAGGCCATTACTTTTTTTTTTTTTTTACTTCAAACACATTTTTAAATGTTCAATAAGTTAAAACTATTTAATGACGTCACTAAGAGGACAAGTTCAAACTTCAAACACATTTTTTACTTAAAAAAAACAGCACTATCAAGTTCCCTGATGACACTAAATATGTTGTGAACATCAGGAGGTCAATGAGAGGACAACCATCACTTTTTGACAGCAACCGTCTACTACATTCTCTCTACTTTGATAATGACATGATTCTGAATCAGGGGAGGATGGACCAAAACCGCAGCTTTTTGTTGTTGTTGCTGCTGCTTTCAATCTACAATAGCTCTTACACAAAGCGTGCCGTGACTATGAACATTACACAGCTGTGTTCTATAGTCCTTATTGAGCTGCTGGGATTTCTGCTTTTTGGACATCTATTACATTAGCTTGACCATCTAGTGCACCTCTTGTTCATACCGTATGATAGAGCCACAACACAGAGCCTCTCCGTTGTTCATTTTTACATTTAAGTCATTTAGCAGACGCTCTTATCCAGAGCGACTTACAAATTGGTGCATTCAACTTATGATAGCCAGTGGGACAACCACTTTTTTTTCTTTTTCTCACAGCTCCGTAGGCAAGCACCATAGTCTTGTAGTTCAAACAGAGCCACAACACAGAGCCTCCCCGTTGTTCGTACTGTATGACAGAGCCACAACACCTGTTCCTACGAGAGGGTGATCATTGTAAAATCCTCCATATGATTGTTCGCTAACACTTTACTTGACACCCAGTGTCATAACACGTCACAATGTCATAACAGCTGGCATAACTTGTCATAACCTGACATAGTATGGTCATAACACTGTCATGACCCCGTATATTAACCCACTGACGAGAAGATAACTGCTAAGCCAAGTAGCTAGCCTGTATGACCCAATAGGCCTCGTCACACCTGCCAAACAAAAGGGCGCCATTCTTGTCAGTAAGGCGTTTCAAGAAGCTGGAGGCAAAACTCTGACCCGAAACACGTGGGACAAACCTCTGTCTGAACAATTGAGAGAAGAAGCCATCAAACTGTTTGAGGAGTACACACGTCTTGGCCAAATCACCTTCCACAGAAGCCTCACACCAGTCAACTGGATTGGTGAACCTTGGGGAATAACATTCTCTGACGGAAGTGAGAAGACCTATGGAGCCGTAGTGTACTTCAGATGGGAAACCGAGCAAGGCATCCAAGTCAGGTTGGTTGAGTCCAAAGCTAAACTCACACCTTTGGACCAAAAGGGGGAAGCAGTGAAAGCTGAAATCTGCGGTGCTGTCTGCGCAGCACCACTTCGAAAGTACGTTGAAAAACACAGTCGTATAGAAATTTAACGATGGCTCCCATCTGCTGGACAGTCAAACCGTGGTGGGAGCTATCCAGAGAGACAGTTATGGGTATCAATCTTTCTTCGCGAACAGAGTTGGAGAGATCCAGAAATCCACATCCGTCGAAGACTGGTGGTGGATCTCGGGAGGCCTGAACAGTGCTGACATCATAACAAGAGGGGCAGCCCCGGAAGATTCCATGTGGCAGAATGGCCCAGTGTTCCTGCGCCAACCTGTGGAAGAATGGCCCAGTGTTCCTGCGCCAACCTGTGGAAGAGTGGCCACAGAAGTCAGCCAAAGAAATTGCAGCTTATGCCAAGGAAGGCATAAACAAAACTTCAGAGGAAATATTTCTCTGCAGCACTGACCAGAGCGCAGGCCAAGAGAAACAAGAATGATGTACTTCCTGAAGTGGGAGTTCAGAAGGAAAGTCAGAGTGATGCACAGCAAAGCAGGCAAAATAACCCAGATGGACCTAAGACTAAGATCCGAAGACCACCAGCTGGCTCTGCGGTAACAAAACTGATTGACATCAGGAAATGTAGCAGCCTGACCAGGCTGATCCGAGTCACTGCCTGGGTTTGGAGAGCTGCAACGAAATGGAAAGAAGTGTTGACCAAGAATTCAGCCTCAGATAAACCAAAGTGGGAGGGAATTTTTTCAACAAACTGGAGGTCCAGAGGCAAACAAGCTGTACTCACTGTTGGGGAGTATGAAGATGCACTAAGAGACCTGTTCCTTGTAGCTCAAGAAGGTATAACCTTTCAAGACACCACTCTCAACAGACTCGCTGTTTACACAGATGAAGAGACTGGGCTCTTGGTTTGTGGAGGGAGGTTCAAGATCTTTGATGAGGACGAGACTGCTGTACCAATTCTACCATATGAGGCATGGATATCCACTCTCCTAGCTCAAGAGGCCCATGATGCAAACCATGAAGAAATAGCAGGTACACTCCTCCGGATGAGGAAGAAAGCCTGGGTGATAAAAGGCCGGAAGCTGGCTAAAAAGAGAGTTGACAACTGTGTGGTGTGCAGAAAGGCTAGGGCCAGAAAGTGCCAACAGATCATGAGTGACCTTCCACCCGAGCTTATAACACCAGCCAGACCATTTGAGTACACAACAGTGGACTTATTTGGACCATATGAAGTCAAGGACGAGGTGAGAAAGAAAGTCAAGCTCAAGGTGTGGGGAATTATCTTCTGCTGTATGGCATCCAGAGCTATACACACAGATGTTGTCAGTGACCAGTCAACTGAAGGCTTCTTACTGGCCTACCAAAGATTCACGGCACTGAGAGGGCGTCCAAAGAAACTGTGGTCAGATCCTGGAAATAACTTTGTGGGTGCCAGACCTGCCCTCAAAGAGCTCTACTACTTCCTGAATCAACAAATTACATCTGAGCTTGAAAATGAAGCTTCAAAGCATGGAACAGAGTGGAGCTGGAAGATCCACCCAGCAAACTCCCCTCACAGGAATAGAGCTGGAAGATCCACCCAGCAGACTCCCCTCACAGGAATGGTGCTGGAAGATCCACCCAGCAGACTCCCCTCACAGGAATGGTGCTGCAGAAGCAAGCTGTTCGCACTGTGAAACGGGCCTTGCACAATATGAGAGGAGAAGGACTCTTCACATGGAGTGAGTTTCAAACATTTATGTTCATGGCTGCTAACCTTGCCAATGAAAAGGCCCATAGGTGCCAGGACTCAGAGCCGGGAGGACTGCATAGAATATATCAGCCCTAATTCTCTTCTGCTTGGAAGGACTGGACCTAGGGGAGACTTAGGAAGCTTTGAGTTTGAAGACTACTCCTACAAACGGTTAAGAGTCATTCAAGCGGAAGTTAACTGGTTCTGGAGGAAGTGGAGTCAGTTGGACCTAACCTGTTTGTGAGGAGTAAGTGGCACACAAAGCAGCGAAACGTGGCCGTTGGAGACGTCACCTGGCTTGCAGACCAGAACGCTTTGAGGAGTCAGTATAAGCTTGGTAGTGTCAACGCTGACGAGATGGGCATTGTGAGAGATGCAAATATACGAACCTTCCCAAGTTATCCCATCTCAACTTTGAAGCATGTTCATGGAGACAAAACAAAGAAACGTTCAACCAAAATCCCTGCTACAATTCTTCACAGGGAGGTCAGACGTTTGGTTGTGTTATTACCTGTAGAAGAGCAGAAGTAAAGGCATCGAAGATGAAGCCGATGTGACCTCCTTGGGTTCAAGAACCAGGAGATCAAGTGGGAGGTGTTGCGTCAAAAGACAGGTATTCATATTCAAGGCATTCACATTTTCAACTTATTCCAAAGATAAAACACCAGCAGGGGGCGAAAAAGTGTATGCATTGTGGAACCCATCATTAGCTTGTGTTTCCCTGGGGAACATATATACTGGTGCACCTTTGTGATAGCAGGTGGTGAAATGTTTGGTGAAAAAGCATTTCACTGGAATTCCTTCATGGAAGAGGAGACTCTCATTCATACACATTCAGCTCATTTAGGATTCTGGAGACTCAACCGGTCGGCACATGGACATTGTTGTGTAAAATTGTTGCCAGTTAGGTGTTTATTTGTGTTGAGAATTGAGACCAATTGTCTAATTTAGTATATATAGTATAATTTAGATAATATGACTACATTGAGATTATATATTTAATTTAAAATGACCTTACTTTAAGTAATGTATATATATTTATTTTAGTGTTTTGCCTTTAAAGGTTATCAACCTAACTGACTAACGAACGAACTGGAATTAAATAAAAGAAGTCAGAAGAAAATTGAGTTGTCCTTCAGTCCTTAAAGAGGCCTTTTTCAAGTTTGGGCAAAGAGCTGCAGTGTGAATCATACACAACTTGACAGTTGATAACCGGCGTGGCAGTGAAGACAAAAGGATTAACGGCCTGAAGTCAGGAAAGCCGTCGTCGCAGAGAGGAGTATTGACTGACATCTCAACATGGCGGAGGAAGCTCTTGGAATAACAGTGAAGGAGCTGAAGCAAAAAATAACTTTAGCTAAAAGCACTTTTACCAAGCAGGCAAACTTCCTCATCAGAGGCGCAAAGCACATGACTAAAAGAGAACTACAAGAGGAGTTCAAGAAGCTCAAGTCGGAGGCGAGGACGGTCAGTGAGACAAATGACGAATACAGGGCTGGCCTTCTGGCAGACAGAATACAGGGCTGGCCTTCTGGCAGACAGAATACAGGGCTGGCCTTCTGGCAGACAGAATACAGGGCTGGCCTTCTGGCAGACAGAATACAGGGCTGGCCTTCTGGCAGACAGAATACAGGGCTGGCCTTCTGGCAGACAGAATACAGGGCTGGCCTTCTGGCAGACAGAATACAGGGCTGGCCTTCTGGCAGACAGAATACAGGGCTGGCCTTCTGGCAGACAGAATACAGGGCTGGCCTTCTGGCAGACATTGAAGCTGGAACCGATGAGGGTGAAGAAGCTGAACTGAGCAAGGAGCAGCAGACTGAACTTGAGAAGACGTTCCAAGAATGCGAAGCACGATTGGATGAAGGTCAGGGAGATGGTCCAGTCCAATCTATGGCCTAGATACGGCGAGAATGAGGTGAAGTCTGCAATCCATGAAGCCGAGACAGCCTGTGATGGAGTTGCTCAGATACCTGTTACCGCTGGCTTTGAGCTACGGTGGGAGAGATGGCTTTGAGCTACGGTGGGATAGTGCGAAAACACAAGTCCAAAATGCAATCGCAAGCCTAGCAGAGTGGGAGATGTGGATTCCAGTGGCGGAAAAGGAAAAGCTGGGAGGCAGAGTGAAGGATCTGAAGGCATTCGGCAACAACCTTGAAGCAAGGAGGGCAGGATTTCTCACAGCACAAAGAATTGCAGAAGAGGAGAGAAACAGAGGGAGAGTGCCGCAGGTGCCCATGCCAGCTCCACAACCGACACTGAGGATAAAGCCAATCTGTCTACCCAGGTTCAGTGGGTATAAAATGAATTTCCATCGATGGAGAAGAGACTGGGAGAGTCTGCAAAAGCAGGGGGAACCAACGGGCTCAGTCGAAGTAAAGAAGATCCAACTCATTGACAGGAGAGATGAGAGGATATGCAGAGACCTCCGTTTGTCTTCTCACAACACTGCTGAGGACATGTTCAGGGTGCTGGAGAACAGGTATGGAAACAAGCCTTGGAGATAATGGAGGATCTGGAGAACAGGTATGGAAACAAGCCTTGGAGATAATGGAGGATCTGGAGAACAGGTATGGAAACAAGCCTTGGAGATAATGGAGGATCTGGAGAACAGGTATGGAAACAAGCCTTGGAGATAATGGAGGATCTGGAGAACAGGTATGGAAACAAGCCTTGGAGATAATGGAGGATCTGGAGAACAGGTATGGAAACAAGCCTTGGAGATAATGGAGGATCTGGAGAACAGGTATGGAAACAAGCCTTGGAGATAATGGAGGATCTGGAGAACAGGTATGGAAACAAGCCTTGGAGATAATGGAGGATCTGGAGAAAATTCCTGCTTTAAGGGCAAATCAGCCTAGGAAAGTTAATCGACATGATCCAAACTATAGAGAAGGCCCTGGATGACCTCACGGAGCTTGGAAACACAGGAGCCATCAACAACCCTCTAGTGATCAGATCCATAGAAAGCAAGTTACCTGACAACATCAAGAGAGATTGGCTTGTCTTCATGGTTAATCCGAGGAATAATGTCACACCAGACAATCACTTTGAGAACCTTCTTAAATTCCTGAAAACACAAGAGGAAATTCTTGAAAAACTGGAGCAGCTGGGAGTGAGTGAAAAGCCAGAAAAGAAAAATGCTGGCATGGAGAGGAAATATGCGTCCACGCGGTCCACAACGAAAGGCGGCTGTGTTGTGTGTGGAGATGAAAAGCACAGAGAAAATATATTATTTTGCAAGCGTTTCAAAGAACTGAAGCCGGTGGAAACGTTGGCTGCTGTAGAAAAGCTGGGGGCCTGCAAGAGGTGCTTGGTCTGTCATGGAGAAGATGATGAATGCAAAGAGACATACCTGTGCAGGAACAGAAACTGTAAAAAAAGACCACAATTTCTTTCTATGCCTGAAGGGAGACTTCAGGAGGAGTGACTCAGAAAGAAGACAATTCAATGTGAGAAGGCATAAGTGGACTGAGGAGCAGGAGGAATTTGTATCTAAACTCTCCCCAGAGATGGCGGACAAATTCAAGAGAGCGTTCACCAACATCACCGCAAAGACAAACTGTGTTGAAAAGATCCAGCTTGGAGAGATTGTGTCAAGTGCAGTAGAAGAATTGCCAGTTATTCTAGTGCTGCTCGAGGTAACTGCCAATGCAAGACAAAAAATTGGAACCCTGATCGACTTGGCATCGGACACAAATTATATCACCCACAGAGCTGCCAGGAGATTAAATCTTCGAAGTGAAAACATCACTTTAGTCGTCCATGGAGTTGGGGGAATGGCCATGAAGGTTAAAACCAGAAGATATCTCCTCAGAGTGAGGGTCAAAATGCCTAGAGGCACAGAAAGAGCCCATGAGCTTGTCTGCTATGGTTTGAATGTAATTGCCAACATCCACAGAGTCATCAAACCTGAGCAACTCAAGAAGTTCTTCCCAGAAGTCAATCTAGGAGATCTGAGGAGACCGGAGAGCATTGAGCTACTGATAAGCCACTGCGAAGGAAGACTTGCTCCGCAAAGAGTGAAGGTGATTGGAGACCTTGTCTTATGGGAGAGCCCGCTAGGAAAGACTGTTGGTGGAGCACATCCAGATCTGTTTGAAGAAGTCGATATGGCCGCACACAGGTCCGGAACGCACTTTGCTCGATCCATGAGAGCAACCGCTGTCAAGTATCAAAAGATAACTAAAACACAAGAGTTCACAGCTGAAACCAAAAGCACAGTTGCTCGCAGAGAGTTCTTGGATTGGTGGAAATGGGATAGCATTGGAGCAGCTTGCGAACCGAAGTGTGGAGGATTCCGGTGCGGCAATTGTCAACCAGGAGGCAAGGAAATGACTCTGAGTGAGGAAAGACAGCTGGAGATCATAAGGAAAGGCCTCACCTACATCAAAGCAGATGCTCACAGCGATGAACCGCACTGGGACAGAAAATACCCCTGGATTCAAGATCCATGGTCCCTTCCCTACAACAGGAGTGGGGTTGAAGCCACCTTCTTAAGAACAGAAAAACAACTCAAAAAAGAGCCAGAGTGGAAAATAGCATACACAGCTCAAGTGCATGAAATAGTGGAGAGAAGAGCAGCAAAGAAACTCACCAAAGAGATGATCGCCAGCTGGAAAGGACCAGTATGGTATGTCAGCCACTTGGTGGCGCCAAACCCACACTCTGTCACAACACCTGTGCGACTGGTATGGAACAGCAGCCAGAAGTTTAAAGGGGTCAGCATGAATGACCTGCTGCTGAAAGGACCTGATGTCCTCAATCCCATCCGAGCAGTACTACTCAGGTTCAGAAGAGGTGTCCATGCTGCTCTTGGCGACATCAGGAAGATGTACAATTCGGTGTGGTTAGAAAACCTGGAGATGCATCTCCACAGATTTCTCTGGAGAAACACTGAGGAAGAAGAGATTGAAGAGTATGCCATCACCAGAGTCAACATTGGTGATCGACCAGCAGGGTGCATTACACAACTGGCCATGAGAGAGACAGCACCTGGAGGAGGAACGTAGGATCCTTGAAGAGGATGCCTATGTCGATGACATCCTGACTTCCCATAATGACTTACAAAAGCTGGACAAGGACACCAAAAGAGTTGAAGAGATCCTGAGGACAGGCGGATTCTTCCTCAAACCCTGGGTCCGGTCAGGCCAAAGTGGGAGGCAGGAGATCGTACCAGGAGAACAAGGAGCGGTGTCAAGCACAGTACTTATTCTCCCAAACCAGATGAGGAAAGGAGACACTAAAGCCCTTGGAGTTGGATACCTTGTTGAAGAGGATAAACTGCACCTTATGACTTCAATCAATTTCTCAAAGAGGAAAAAGAAGATTAGAGTCGGACAAAATCTCCTTGAAGAAGAGGTGAGAGGGAAAACTCCAAACCCACTGACGAGAAGAGAACTGCTAAGCCAAGTAGCTAGCCTGTATGACCCAATAGGCCTCGTCACACCTGCCAAACAAAAGGGCGCCATTCTTGTCAGTAAGGCGTTTCAAGAAGCTGGAGGCAAAACTCTGACCTGAAACACGTGGGACAAACCTCTGTCTGAACAATTGAGAGAAGAAGTCATCAAACTGTTTGAGGAGTACACACGTCTTGGCCAAATCACCTTCCACAGAAGCCTCACACCAGTCAACTGGATTGGTGAACCTTGGGGAATAACATTCTCTGACGGAAGTGAGAAGAGCTATGGAGCCGTAGTGTACTTCAGAAGGGAAACCGAGCAAGGCATCCAAGTCAGGTTGGTTGAGTCCAAAGCAAAACTCACACCTTTGGACCTAAAGGGGAAAGCAGTGAAAGCTGAAATCTGCGGTGCTGTCTGCGCATCACCACTTCGAAAGTACGTTGAAAAACACAGTCGTATAGAAATTTAACGATGGCTCCCATCTGCTGGACAGTCAAACCGTGGTGGGAGCTATCCAGAGAGACAGTTATGGGTATCAATCTTTCTTCGCGAACAGAGTTGGAGAGATCCAGAAATCCACATCCGTCGAAGACTGGTGGTGGATCCCGGGAGGCCTGAACAGTGCTGACATCATAACAAGAGGGGCAGCCCCGGAAGATTCCATGTGGCCCAGCGTTCCTGCGCCAACCTGTGGAAGAGTGGCCCAGCGTTCCTGCGCCAACCTGTGGAAGAGTGGCCCAGTGTTCCTGCGCCAACCTGTGGCAGAATGGCCCAGCGTTCCTGCGCCAACCTGTGGCAGAATGGCCCAGTGTTCCTGCGCCAACCTGTGGCAGAATGGCCCAGTGTTCCTGCGCCAACCTGTGGAAGAATGGCCCAGTGTTCCTGCGCCAACCTGTGGAAGAGTGGCCACAGAAGTCAGCCAAAGAAATTGCAGCTTATGCCAAGGAAGGCATAAACAAAACTTCAGAGGAAATATTTCTCTGCAGCACTGACCAGAGCGCAGGCCAAGAGAAACAAGAATGATGTACTTCCTGAAGTGGGAGTTCAGAAGGAAAGTCAGAGTGATGCACAGCAAAGCAGGCAAAATATAACCCAGATGAACCTAAGACTAAGATCCGAAGACCACCAGCTGGCTCTGCGGTAACAAAACGGATTGACGTCAGGAAATGTAGCAGCCTGACCAGGCTGATCCGAGTCACTGCCTGGGTTTGGAGAGCTGCAACGAAATGGAAAGAAGTGTTGACCAGAGTCACTGCCTGGGTTTGGAGAGCTGCAACGAAATGGAAAGAAGTGTCGACCAGAGTCACTGCCTGGGTTTGGAGAGCTGCAACGAAATGGAAAGAAGTGTCGACCAAGAATTCCGCCTCAGATAAACCAAAGTGAGAGGGAATGTTTTCAACAAACTGGAGGTCCAGAGGCAAACAAGCTGTACTCACTGTTGGGGAGCGTGAAGATGCACTAAGAGACCTGTTCCTTGCAGCTCGAGAAGGTATAACCTTTCAAGACACCACTCTCAACAGACTCGCTGTTTACACAGATGAAGAGACTGGGCTCTTGGTTTGTGGAGGGAGGTTCAAGATCTTTGATGAGGACGAGACTGCTGTACAAATTCTACCATATGAGGCATGGATATCCACTCTCCTAGCTCAAGAGGCCCATGATGCAAACCATGAAGAAATAGCAGGTACACTCCTCCGGATGAGGAAGAAAGCCTGGGTGATAAAAGGCCGGAAGCTGGCTAAAAAGAGAGTTGACAACTGTGTGGTGTGCAGAAAGGCTAGGGCCAGAAAGGGCCAACAGATCATGAGTGACCTTCCACCCGAACGTATAACACCAGCCAGACCATTTGAGTACACAACAGTGGACTTATTTGGACCATATGAAGTACGAGGTGAGAAAGAAAGTCAAGCTCAAGGTGTGGGGAATTGTCTTCTGCTGTATGGCATCCAGAGCTATACACACAGATGTTGTCAGTGACCAGTCAACGGAAGGCTTCTTACTGGCCCTACCAAAGATTCAAGGCACTGAGAGGGCGTCCAAAGAAACTGTGGTCAGATCCTGGAAATAACTTTGTGGGTGCCAGACCTGCCCTCAAAGAGCTCTACTACTTCCTGGATCAACAAATTACATCTGAGCTTGAAAATGAAGCTTCAAAGCATGGAACAGAGTGGAGCTGGAAGATCCACCCAGCAGACTCCCCTCACAGGAATAGAGCTGGAAGATCCACCCAACAGACTCCCCTCACAGGAATGGAGCTGGAAGATCCACCCAGCAGACTCCCCTCACAGGAATGGTGCTGGAAGATCCACCCGGCAGACTCCCCTCACAGGAATGGTGCTGCAGAAGCAAGCTGTTCGCACTGTGAAACGGGCCTTGCACAATATGAGAGGAGAAGGACTCTTCACATTGAGTGAGTTTCAAACATTTATGTTCATGGCTGCTAACCTTGCCAATGAAAAGGCCCATAGGTGCCAGGACTCAGAGCCGGGAGGACTGCATAGAATATATCAGCCCTAATTCTCTTCTGCTTGGAAGGACTGGACCTAGGGGAGACTTAGGAAGCTTTGAGTTTGAAGACTACTCCTACAAACGGTTAAGAGTCATTCAAGCGGAAGTTAACTGGTTCTGGAGGAAGTGGAGTCAGTTGGACCTAACCTGTTTGTGAGGAGTAAGTGGCACACAAAGCAGCGAAACGTGGCCGTTGGAGACGTCGCCTGGCTTGCAGACCAGAACGCTTTGAGGAGTCAGTATAAGCTTGGTAGTGTCAACGCTGACGAGATGGGCATTGTGAGAGATGCAAATATACGAACCTTCCCAAGTTATCCCATCTCAACTTTGAAGCATGTTCATGGAGACAAAACAAAGAAACGTTCAACCAAAATCCCTGCTACAATTCTTCACAGGGAGGTCAGACGTTTGGT
Organism: Coregonus sp. 'balchen'; assembly: GCA_902810595.1. Classification (NCBI taxonomy): domain Eukaryota; kingdom Metazoa; phylum Chordata; class Actinopteri; order Salmoniformes; family Salmonidae; genus Coregonus; species Coregonus sp. 'balchen'. The sequence continues at coordinate 50,973,723 of LR778275.1, read as the reverse complement.
TGTGTTATTACCTGTAGAAGAGCAGAAGTAAAGGCATCGAAGATGAAGCCGATGTGACCTCCTTGGGTTCAAGAACCAGGAGATCAAGTGGGAGGTGCTGCGTCAAAAGACAGGTTTTCATATTCAAGGCATTCACATTTTCAACTTATTTCAAAGATAAAACACCAGCAGGGGGCGAAAAAGTGTATGCATTGTGGAACCCATCATTAGCTTGTGTTTCCCTGGGGAACATATATACTGGTGCACCTTTGTGATAGCAGGTGGTGAAAAAGCATTTCACTGGAATTCCTTCATGGAAGAGGAGACTCTCATTCATACACATTCAGCTCATTTAGGATTCTGGAGACTCAACCGGTCGGCACATGGACATTGTTGTGTAAAATTGTTGCCAGTTAGGTGTTTATTTGTGTTGAGAATTGAGACCAATTGTCTAATTTAGTATATATAGTATAATTTAGATAATATGACTACATTGAGATTATATATTTAATTTAAAATGACCTTACTTAAAGTAATGTATATATATTTATTTTTGTGTTTTGCCTTTAAAGGTTATCAACCTAACTGACTAACGAACGAACTGGAATTAAATAAAAGAAGTCAGAAGAAAATTGAGTTGTCCTTCAGTCCTTAAAGAGGCCTTTTTCAAGTTTGGGCAAAGAGCTGCAGTGTGAACCATACACAACTTGACAAACACTCTCCCCTAACCCTGATGTTCTACACCAGGGTTCTTCAATTCCGGTCCTGGAGGGCCGAAACACTTCTGTTTTTTATTTCTACCTGGTAGTTAATTGCACTCACCTGGTGTCCCAGGTCTGAATTAGCCCCTGATTAGAAGGAGAGGATGAAAAACAGAGGTGTTTCGGCCCTCCAGGACCGGAATTGAAGAACCCTGTTCTACACCCTGCCATCTCTAACACACTACCCTAACCCTGATGTTCTACACCCTGCCATCTAACACACTACCCTAACCCTGATGTTCTACACCCTGCCATCTAACACACTACCCTAACCCTGATGTTCTACACCCTGCCATCTCTAACACACTACCCTAACCCTGATGTTCTACACCCTGCCATCTCTAACACACTTAAACCCTACTGATGTTTACACCCCTGCCATCTCTAACACACTCCCCTAACCCTGTGGTCTTACACCCTGCCATCTAACACACTACCATAACCCTGATGTTTCGACCACCTGCCATCTCTAAACACATTACCCTAACCCTGATGTTCTTTAAACCCCTGCCATCTAACCAAACACTACCCTAACCCTGCTGGTTTCTTACACGCCACCTGGCCATCCGAAACCACACTACCTAACCAGATGTTCTACGCCCTGCAGCTAACACATACCTAACCTTGATGTCTCTGACAATCCCTGCCATCTCTAACACAATACCAAAACCCTGATGTTAACACCTGCCATCTCGAACACACTACCCTCACCGGTGATGGTCTTACACCCCCCGGCCCATCTAACACATACAACCCTGGAGTTCTACACACTGCCAATCTCTAACACACGACCGAAACACTGATGTTCTACACCCCTGCCATCTATAACACCACTCCCGAACCCTGATGTCTACACCCTGCACATCTCAACACACTAACCCTAACCCCCTGAGTTATTACACCCTGCCATCTAACAAACTACCTAACCCGGATGTTCTACCCCGCCATCTCTATACACACTACCTAACCCTGATGGTCGACACCCCATGCCATCTAACCCACACTACCCGAACCTGATGTTCTACACCCGCATTCTTCTAAAAACACAACTACCCTAAACCATGATGTTCTACACCCTGGCACTAAACACATACCATAAACCCCTGATGTTCACCGTGCCAGCAGCGTAACACCACAACCTGAAACCCTGATTGGTTCTACACCCGGCCATCGCTAACAATACTACACGAACCTGAGGGCGTACACCAGGACAGTAAACTCCACAAGCCAGAACCAATGATGTTCGACACATCCATGGCAACCTCGAACCACACTACCCTTAACACCTGATGGTTTCCACACCCTGCAATCTCTAAACACACTACGCCTAACCCTGATGTTCTACACCCCCTGCCTCTTCTAACACTATACCCATAACCCGGAGGTTCTACACCATGCCCATCTCGAACACATACCCTTAACCCTGATTTTCTACCACCCTGGCCATCTCTTCTAAACACTAATACCTCACCCGTGTTCTTACACCCTTGCAGCACACCCACCCTATAAACCCTGATGTTCTTACCACTCCTGCAATCTAACACACTAACCTTAACCCTAGATGTTTTTTTACACCCTGCATTCTACACCACACCCAACCATGAATTGTTCTACACCCGCAATCTCTATAAAAACCTACCCTAACCCTGATGTTTGAAACCCGTCGCCATCTAAAAAAAAACTACCCTAACCCTGAGGTATTACACCCGTGCGCTCGAAACACAACCCGAACCGGATGGATACCACCCTGCCCATCTCTAACACTCTACCTAAACCCTTGATGGTCTACACCCTTGCTATCTTAAAACACTACCCTAACCCTGGGTTACACCGCCAGTCTCTAAACACCCTACCCTAACCCTGCTGTTACACACCTGGCCATTCTAAACACATACATAAAAACCCTGAGTTCTTGTTCGACAACCTGCATCTAACACACTACCTACCCTGATTGTTACACCCTGCCATATTAACACAAGACCCCTAACCTCTGATGTTCTACCACCCGCAATCTCTAAACACCACATACCGAACCCTGAGTCTTTACACCCTGCCATCCTAACAAACTAACCTAACCTGATGGTCTACACCCCTGGCCTCTCTAAAACACTACCTAACCCTGTGTTCTATCACCCTGCATCAACCCATACCCTAAACATGATGTTCTACCCCCTGCATCTACACCCACTACCGAACCCTGATGTTCTAACACCCTGCCATCTCTAAATAACACCACTCCCCTAACCTGATGTTCTCACCATGCCATCTCTAAACACTACCCAAACCATGATGTTCTACCACCCTGCATTTTTCTAAACCACATACCCTAACCCTGATGTTCTAACCCCTGCCCATAACATCACTACACTAACCCTGATTGTTAGACACCTGCCTCTAACAACGACCCAACCTGATGTTCTACACTGCCATCTCTAAACACAATACCCTAAAACCCCTGGATGTTCTACACCCTGCCATCTAAAACACACCCTACACCATGATGTTTACCACCCTCCGCATCTCTAACACACGACCTACCCCTGAGGTTCGACCACCCTGCCATCTCGAAACACTCTACCCTAACCCTGATGGTCTACACCTTGCCATCGCTCTAACACACTACCCTAACCCTTGATGTTCGACACCTCGGCCAATTCTCTAACACACTACCGACCGCGGAATGGGGCTACAACCCGGCAATCCTTAAACCCAAGAGCCTAACCCGGTGATGTTTACAACCGGCAGCTACACACGACCAGAACACGGGATGGTCTAACCTGCCAGCGAACACACGACCCGAACCGGATGGGGTAACCCGGCAGCGCAGAACACACGACCCTAAACCCTGATAGCTTCGACAACCTGGCCATTTACACACGACCCGTAACCGATTGGGCGGAACCATGCCAGCGCGGAAACACTGAACACCCTGAACGCATGATGTTCTACACACTGCCAATCTAACACTAACTACCATACCATGATTGTTCTAACACTGCCATCTTAAACACTGCACTTACCCTAAACCCTGATGTTCACACCCTGCCATCTTCTAAACCCAATACCCTAACCCTGATGTTCTAAACCTGCCATCTAAGCACCCACACCCTACCCTGATGTGCTACCACCCTGGCCAATCTCTAACACACTACCCGAAACCATGAGTGGTACACCCGCCAATCTTAACAAAGAACACCCTAAACCCTGATGTTCGACACCACTGCCATCTCTAACCAACCTAACCATGATGTTCTACACCATGCAAATTTCGAACACAGACCCTTACCCTGATGTTTCACCCTGCCATCTCTAACACCACCCACTACCCTCACCCTGATGTTCTACACCCTGCCATTCTAACACACTACCCTAACCCTTGAGTGTTCACACCTGCCAGCTCTAACCACATACCTAACCATGATTGTTCTACAACCGGCCTCTCTAAACACGAACCTAGCCTGAAGTTCTCACCCCTGCCATTTAACAATACCCTAACCCTGATGTCGACAACCTGCCAGCTATAACACACTACCCAAACCCTGAGGTTTCACACGGGCCATCTTTAACCACACTACCCTAACCTTGATGTTCTTACCCCCTGCCAGCGTTCAAAAACACTCTACCCTAACCCTGCTTGTTTCTCCACCATTGCCATTTAAACCAACATACCTAACCCTCGATGTTCTACACTCCTTGCCATCTAACACAACTACCCTAACCATGAGTTTCTACACCCCGGCCATCTAACACACTAACCTAACCCTTGATGGTTCTACAACGCCAATCTAACTACACAGAACCCTCAAACACGGAGGGTCGACACCTGCCATCGTCTAAACACAATACCCGAACCTGATGTTCTACACTTGCATGCTAACACACTTGACCCTAACCCGATGGTCTGACACCAGGAAATCTTCTAACACCACTACCATAACCCTGATGTTTCTACACCCCTGCAATCTCTAACACACTGACCCTAACCCTTGTGTTCTACACCCTGCAATCTCGAACCCCCTACCCTAACCCTGATGTTATAACCTCTTGCCATCTAACACCAATTACCTAACCTGATGTTGCTACCACCCGCTTGACATCTCTAAACCACGCCAACGACACCCCTGATGTTCCTACACTGCAATCTAACAAACTACCCTTAACCCTGCGTTCTGACCCCTGCCATATAACACACTTACCCTTAACCCTGATGTTAGAGCAACTGGCCATCTCTAACATCACTACCCTAAACCCGTGGTTCTAAACCATGCAATTCTTAACACCCACTACCCTCACTGATGTTCTACCCCTGGCCATCTTCTAACACACTTACCCTTAACCCTGATTGTTTACACCTGCAATCTCTAACCACACGACCATAACCCTGATGTTTAACTCCTGCCATATAACACACTACACTAAACCTGATGGGTTACACCCTGCCATCTTAAAACACAACTACCATAACCTGTGAGGTCTAAACCCTGCCATTCTAACCACACTACCTAACCCGGATTGTTCAACCCTGCCAGCTTCTCACAACTGACCCTAAACCTGATGTTCACACCCTGCCATTCTAAACACAAGACCCTAAACCCTGATGTGCTACACCCTGCCATCTCTAACACACTACCCTAACCCGGATGTTCGACCACTGCCTCATCTAACACACTACATAACCTGTGTTCTAACCCCTGCCATCTCTAACACATACCTAACACTGAGTTTACACCTGCAAGTATCTAACACACTACCCTAACCCTGATTTCTACACCCTGCCATCTCTAACACACGACTCATAACCCTGATGTTCTAACCCTGCAATCTCGAACACATACCTAACCCTTGATGTGATACACCCTGCCCATCCCGCGAAAAAAACAATAACCTAACACCTGAGGTTCGAACCTGGCCATCTGAACACACTTTTAAACAACCTGATGTTCATCACCTGCATCTCTAACACACTACCCTAAACCCTGAGGTCTTACACCTTCCTGCCATCTCTAAACACACTTTAAACCATACCATGATGTTATACCACCCTGCCAGCTAACACCACTACCTAACCCTGATGTTCTACACCCGTGCCATCTAACACACTTACCCGAACCATGATGTTTACCCCCCTGGCCCATCTCTAACCTACTACTAACCTGAGTTCTACACCCTGCCAGCTCGAACACAATACCCTCACCATGATGTCTACACCCTGCCATCTCACACTTACCATAACCCTGGAGGTTCTACAACCTGCCATCTAACACTCGACACTAACCCTGATGTTCTACACCATGCCATCTCTACATAACACACTACCCGAACCCTGATGGTATACCACCTGCCATCTGAACACCACTACCACTAACCCTGATGTTCTACACCTGCCATCTATAACACACTACACTAACCCTTGAGTTGTAAAATCCCTTCCATCTCGTCGAAAACACACCCTAACCCTTATGTTTCTACACTGCCATCTCGAAACACCAATACCCAACCCTATGTTCTACACCCTGCATCTCTAAACACTTACACGAACCCTGATGGTCGACCCCCACCACTGGCCATCTAACACACTACCCTAACCCTGTGATGTTCTTACACCGCCATCTTAAAACACTACCGAAAAACCCTGAGTGTTCGACACCCTGCCATCTCTAAAAACATAAACCTAACTCCTGAGTTCTACAACCCTGCATCTCTAACAAACGACCCTAAACCCTGCTGTTTTGACACCCGTGCCATCTAACCACAACTACCCGAAAAAACCTGATGGTCTACACCCTGCCCATTCTAAACACGACCCTAAACCTCTGATGGTTCATTCACCCTGCCAGTATAAACACTACCCTACCCGATGTTCTACACCTTCGGCCATATCTACCACACTACCTTACCCTGATGTCTACACCCTGCATCTAACACATACCCTAACCCTGAGGTTCTCACCTTGCATCTAACACAATACCCTAACCTGAGTTCTTACACACCCTTGCAAGCTTAACACAGTACCTAACCCTGAGTTCTGACACCATGCAATCTAACCACTACCACTAACATGATGTTCCACAACCCTGTCATAATCGAAACACACTTACTAACCTCTATATCGGTTCTACACCTGCCATCTCTAACACACTGACCTCTACCCTGATGTTCTACACCCTGCCATCTAACACACTACCCTATACCCTGTTGTTCTACAACATGCCATCTACACCACTCACCAAACCCTGAATGTCTACCACCTGCCATCTAACACCCCTACCCTAAACCCTGAGGGTCTACACCCCTGGGCCCAATAAACACATTACCCTAACCATGATGTTCTACCCAACCTGCAATCTAACACACTACCGAACCCTGAGGTTCCTACACCCCTTGCCATCTCTAACACACACTACCCAACCCGATGTTCTCCACCTGCCATCTCTTAACACAAATACCATAACCCTGAGTTGGTTCTACACCCGGCCCATTCTAAAAAACGACCCGCCTAACTCTGGGGGCACACCTGCCATTTCTAAAAAACACACTACCCTTAACCCTGATGTTGTAACCCCTGCCATTTCTAACACACGACCCCTAACCCGGATGTGCGACACACTTGCCAATCTAAAACACCGGCACCCGAAAACCCGGGAGGTTCGTGACACCCCGTTGCCAGCGCGAACAACACGACCCGACCCTGACTGTGTTCTACACCCTGCCATCGAACACATTACCCTAACCCTGATGTGTCTTATACCCTGCAACCTAAACCAACTACCTTAAGAACCCTGAGGTGGTAACACCCGGCCATATAACCACACACCCTAACCCTGCGTTCTAAACCCTGCCATTAAACACAAACCCGTAACCCGTGGATGTTCTAACAACCGGCCCATGCTGCGAATGTAAACACTAACCTAGACCTGATGTTCTACACCAGCCATCTTAACCACAAAACTACCCCTAACTCTGATGTTCTCAACCATGGCCATCTAACACACTACCTAACCCTTGATGTTTAACACCCCTGCTCATAGAAAACACTACCCTAAAACCCTGATGGTCTACACACTGGCCATTCTAACACCACTACGCCGAAACATTGATGTTCTACACCCTGTAATCTAACACAACTACCTAACCCTGATGTTTCTACACCCCCCATCTTAACACAAGACCAAACCGGATGTTCTTAAACCCTGCCCATCTAACCACACTACCCTAACCCTGAGGTTCTGACACCCTTTGCCTCTCGAAACAACACACCCCTAACCCTGATGTTCTACAACCCGGCCATTCTAACACACTACCCTAACCGTGATGGGAAACAACCCTGCCATCTAACACACTACCCTAACCCGTAGGGTCCTACAACACGGCCACTCTAAAACACTTTTACCTAACCCTGGATGGTCTACCACCCTGCCATCTCTAACACACTACCCTAACCCTGATGTTTTCTCACCCTGCCATTCGTAACACACTACCTACCTGGGGGACTACACCCTCTGCCCTCTTAACACAACTCCCCTAACCGGATGTGCTAACACCCTGCCATTAACACACTACCCCATTAACCCTGATGTATACACTGCCATCTAACACACATACCCTGAACCCTGATGTGCTACACCATGCGCATCTAACACACTACCTAACCCTGATGGGTCTTTACCACCCCCTGCCATTCTTAACACAGACCAGAAACCTGAGTTGTGTTCGACACCTTGCTATCTCTAACACACTACCCTAACCCTGATGGTCTCCCAGCCCTGTCCATCTAAAAACACATCCACTACCATACCCCCCTGATGTTCTACACCCTGCAATCTCGAACAAACTACCATAACCATGATGTTTCTACACCCTCCTGCATCTAACAACAGCTAATAACCCCTGAAGGTTCTAACACACTTTTTGCCATCTAACCCATCTACCCTAACCCACTGATGTTCTACACCTGCCATCTCAACACCTACTACCCGAAACCTGATGTCTGTAAACCCTGCCGTCTCTAACAGCACTACCAACCCTGATTGTTCTACACCCGTGCCATCTCGAAACACACTACCCTAACCCTGGATGTTCTACACCCTGCCATCTCAACACACTACCCTAAAACCTGATGTTCTTACACCCTCCATCTAAAAACCACCTGACCCCTAAACCCGTGTTCTGGTTGTTGGACACACTCCATGCCATCTCTAAAACAAAACGACCGTAACCCTTGCCCTGATGTCTCTACACCCTGCAATCCTAACACACTACCCTAACGCTGAGGTTTCTACACACCCGCCATCTAAAACACACTCACGAACCCGATGTTCTACACCTGCGCATTCTAACACACTACCCTAACCCTGATGTTCTTACACCTCTGGCCATCTCGTAACAACAACTACCTAACCCTGATGTTCTACACCTGCCATCTAACACACTACCCTTAACGCCTGTGTTTCCCCATGCCATCTAACACAGTACCTAAACCCGATGTTCTACACCTTGCCATCTCTAAAAGACACACTACACTAAACCAGTGATGTTCACACCCTGCAATCATAAACACTACCCAACCCTATGTTATACAACTCGCCATCTCAAACACATACCCTAACCCTGAGGTTCTAACCCTCCATCATAACACACTAACCAACCCTGATGTTCTAAACCCTGCAATTTAACTACAATAACCCTAACCTGATGTTTTACACCCTGGCCATATTAACACACTCCCCTTAACACTGATGTTCGCCACCCTGCTATCTTAACACATACCCAAACCCCTGGAGGTTTAAACACCCTGCCAGCTAACACCACGACCCAAACCCGGACGTTCTACACCGCCATTCGAACCATAATAACCCTTAACCCTGATGTCTACCACCTGACATTAACAGAATACGATACACTGAGTTCTACACCCGTCCTGGCCCAGTAGAAAAACAAGAAACTAACCTGTGTTAGAAAACATGACAGATCGAGAACAACACGACCCTCAACCCTGAATGTTCTACACCTTGCCATCTTCTGAACCCACTACCTGCCCCTGCTGTGTACACCCTGCCCATCTTAAACACTATCCGAACCTGATGTTCTACACCCTTGCCATCTCTAAACACCCTACCTAACCATGTGTTCTACACCTGCCATCCGATTAACACACGACCCAACCTGAGTTCTAACCCTTGCCCACTCTACACACTACTTAACCTGAGGGTCTAACCCTGCCATTTAAACACACTACCCTAAAAACCCTGATTTCTAAACCAGCCATCTTTTAAAACACACCCTAACCTTGGTGGATGTTTTAGACACCTGACAGACTCTAAACAACACTTACCTAAACCCTGATGTCTACAACCCCGCCATTCATAAACCACAATACCTAACCCTGAGGTTCTACACCCTCACATCTAAACACCACTACCCTAAACCTGATTGTTCTACCACCCTGCCATCTCACACAACCCTAACCTGAGTGTTCTACACCCTGCCATCTAACACACTTACCCTAACCCTGATGGTCTTACACCATCCATCTCTAACAAACTACCCTAACCATGAGTTCTACAAACCCTGCCATCTAACACACTACCTACCCTGATGGTCACACCCTGCCATATAAACACCACTACCTCACCCTGATGTTATTTTACACCCCCTGCCATCTCTACACATACCCAACCCTGATGTTCTTTACACCTGGCTCAGTATACAAACGACCATAAACCTGATGTTTAAACCTGCCATCGAACACAATACCTAACCCGGATGTGTTCTCACCCTGCCATGCTAACACACTCCAAACCCCTGAGGTTTCTACCACCCCTGACATCTAAAAAAACACCTGGACCTAAACCACCCTGATGTTCTACACTGCCATTCTAACACAATACCCTAACACGTGAGGTGTCTGACACCCTGCCATCCTCTAACAACACACCAGAACCTGAAGTTTTACACCCTGCAATCCTCTAAACACATACCCTAACCCCTGAGGTTCTAACCACCTGCCCATCTCAGACACAACGACCCTACACCCTGAGTGTTCTCACTACTGCAATCGCTAACACACGTTACTCTAACCTGTGGGCTTACACCTGACATCGATAACACCTACCCTAACCCTGGATGTTCTACACCCTGCCATCTTAACACACGTACCCCTAACCCGGATGGTCCTACACCCGGCCATCTATAACACACACCACTAACCTTGATGTTCTTACACCCCTGCCATCTCTAACACAATTACCCTAACCCTGAGGTTCTACATCCTGCCATCTCTAACAACACTATCCCTAACCCTGAATGGTTATTACCGCCTGCCATCTAACACACAAGAACATAACCATTGTGAGATTCGCACTCTGCCAGTCTCTAACAGAATACACAACACTGTGATGTCTACACCCTGCCAGCTCTCGAAACCACGACACGAACCCTGATGTTCGACACCTGCCATCTAAAACAACTTACCCGAACCCGGAGGTTCTAAACCATGCCTCTAACACATATACCCAACCTGATGTTCTACCACCATGCCATTAAACACACTACCCTAAACCCTGGAGGGGGCTAACACACTGCATCTAGAACACAAATACCCTACCCATTGATGTGTCTACACCCTGCCATCTCTAACACACTACCTAACCATGATGTTCTACCCAAACGGCCATATCTAACCCCACTACCATAACCCTGAGTTGCTACACACCCTGCCAATCCTAAACCACTACACTAACCCTGATGTTTATACACCCTGCCATCTCTAACACACTACCGAACCCTTGATGTTCTACACCTGGCCAATTCCTAAACACACTAACCCTAAAACATGATGGTATCACACTTGCCATCTCAAACAAAAACTACCTAACCTGATGTTCGTCACTCCGCCATTCTCTAACACACTACCCTAACCATGATGTTTCACAAATGCACAGCTAAACCACACTGACCATAAACCATGATGTTCTACACCATTGCCATCTTAACACATACAATAAAACCTGATGTTCTAACACCTGCCATCTATAAAACACACGACCAACCTGATGTTCTCACCCCTGCCATCTATCTAACACCATACCCTAAAAACTGATGTTTCTACACCCTGCATCTAACAATCTACCCTAACCCTTGCGGTTTCCAAACCCCCTGCCATCTAACAAATCCCGAAAACCCTGATTGGTCTACACCTGCCATCATAACACTACTACCCTAACCTGGATGTTTCACACCGCATCTCTAAACACTACCATAACCCCTGATGTTTGACCCCCTGCCATCTCTAAACACACTACCCTAAACCATTGATGTTTTCGACACCCTGGCCAGTGCAACACAATGACCCTACCGATGGTCGACACCTGACATCGCGAAACACACTACCCTGAACCCGGATGTGTCTACACCCTGCCAGCTAACACAGACCGAAGCCCGGAGGGCAGAGACAAACACCGGCAATAGAAAACACCAATACCCGAACCCGATGTGTTACCCCCTGCCCAGACAATCGAAAACACACGAACACCTAAAACCCTGTGATGGGTGTTTCTACACCATGCTCTCAGTTTCCTATACACACTACCCTAAACCTGCGTTTTACACCCTGCCATCTCTAACACCACTACCTAACATGATCGTTTCACACCCGCCATCTCTAACACAACTTACCATAACCACGATGTTCTACACCCTGCCATTCTAATCATCACGTACCCTAACCCTGATGTTCTACACCCGCCAGTATAAACACACTACCCAAAACCCTATGTTTCTACACCCTTGCCCATCTCTCACACACTACCAAACCTGGATGTGCTACACCCTGCCCAATCTCTACCACTACCATACCATGAAGGTTGATACACCCTGACCGCTCTAACACAATAAACTAACCGATGGTGACACCCTGACATTCTAACCACACTACCTAACCCCTGATGTTCTCACCCTGCAATCGAACACCACTACCATGAACACCCTGATTGTTCTACACCCAGGCAATCTGTAAACACACTACCTTACCATGATGTCGCACCCTGCAATCTAACACTCTACCCTAAACTGAGTTCTACACCCTGCATATTCTAACACCCCCACTAAGCTAAACCTGATGTTTCTACACCCCTGCCATATCTAAACAACACTCACCCGAACCCTGATGTTATATTACCGCTTGCAATTCTAACACCACTTACCCCTACCCTGATGTTTCTACAGCCCTGTCCATCTTACACCCACTACCATAAACTATGATGTGCGACAACAACTGCCATCTAACACACTACCCTAACCCTGATGTTCTACACCATGCCATCTAACACACTACCTCAACCCTGATGTTCGTACACCCTGCCATCTCTTAAACCACATACCCTAACCCTTGGATGTTCGACACCCTGCCATCTCTAACACACTCCCCAATAACCCTGGATGTTCTACCACCCCCCTGCCATCTAATACAACTTACCCTACACCTGTGTTCTAAACCCTGCCATCATACAAAAACGTAACCCGAACCCTGACGTTTCTCCTGGCATCGAAACACACTACCCGCTAACCCTGGTGAAGGGGGCTACACCCGGAAAGTAACACACGACCCGAACCTGTGGTCGACACCGGCCATCTAACACACTACCTGTAACCCTGAGGCGTTCTACACCCTGCCATCTCGAACACACTACCCTGAACCCGGATGGTTCGACACACTGCCCATCTCTAAAAACATACCCGAAACATGATGTTCTACACGCCGGGGCCATCTTAAAACACCACTAACCTAAACCCTGATGTTCAATCACCCTGCATCTCTAAACACACTACCTAACCCTGATGTTCGACACCTGCCATTCAACCACATACCTAACACCCTGGATGTGCTACACCCGGGCCAGCGCTACACATCGAACTCTCCGTAACAGGGAGGTTCACACACGTGCAAGGCTCGAAAACACCCTACCCTGAAACCCGGATGTTTACCCTGCATTCTAAAACCCCCACTACCCCTAACCCTATGTGCTACACCCGCCATCTAACACACCCCTAAACCTGATGGTTATACAACCCTGCCCATTAACACACTTCCACTAAAAACCATGATGTTTCTACACCCTGCCATCAAACACACTTAACTAACCGGATGTTTACCCCGGCATCGCTAAACAATGACTACGAACCAGGATGTTATACACCCTCCATTCCGCGAACACTCGGATCCCCAAACCTGAGTTCGACCAACTCTTGGCCATCTCTAAACACATACACTAACCCTGAATGTTCTACACCATGCCATCGCTAACACACCTACCCTAGAACCCTGAGTTCTACAACCCTGCCATACTTCGAAAAACACATACCCTAACCCGGGTTAAAACCCTGCCATCGAACAACACTACCCTTTTAACCCTGATGGGCTACACCCTGGACATTCGAACCACCAATACCGAACCATGGATGGGTCTACACCCTGCATCTAACACTATGTAACCCAACCCGGGAGTGCTACCACCCCTGCATGCGGGGAGGAACCACAGCTGACCAAACCAGTGAGGGACCGCCGGCCAGCGAAAAAACACAGACCCGAACCCGGATGTGGCTACCACCCCGGCCATTCTCTAACACATACCCTAAACCCTGATGTTATACACCCTGCCTATTCTAACCACAATACCCCTAACCCTGATGTCTCTAACACAATGCCATCTCTAACATCACTACCCGAACCATTGATGTTTCTACACCCTTGCATGCCATCGCGACTTTTTTTTACACACTACCCTAACATGAGGGGCTACGAGACCCGGCCAGGCGAGAACCACAGGACCCGAACCCTGATGGGCGACACTCCTGCCCATCTCTAACACAATACACTACACCCTGGAAGTTTCTCCACCCTGCCATCTAGACACACGACCTACCATGAGTTCTAACCCTGCCCATCTAACACACACTACCTTAACCCTGAGTGTTACACCTCCTGCAAGCTAAATACCACTACCCAGAACCTGACGTTCTTAACCCTCCATCTCTAAAACCACACTAGACCCTGCCCTAACCCTGAGGTTGCGACCACCCTGCCCATCTCTAACACATACCCGAAACCTTGTGTTCTACACCCTGCCATCTAAAAACATACCGTAACCCTGATGTTCTACACCCTGACATCACAACACTACCTACCTGATGTTTTACACCCTTGGGATCTAACACACTACCCTAACCATGATGTTCTTACCACCCTTGCATCTAACCCATCATTTACCCTAATTCCGGTAGTTCTACTAACCTGCCATCCCTAACACCAAAACACCCTAACCTCTGAGTGGGTCGCGGACTAACACTGCCTATTCTAACCACACTACACCTTACCCCTGAGGTGGTTTCTTTACCCCTGCCATGTCTAAAAAACATACCCCTAAGCCATGATGTTACACACAACCTCACACTCGCCCATATCTAAACACACTACCCTAACCCTGCTGTTCTACACCCTGCCCATTCGTCTAACACACTACCCTACATGATGTCTACACTGCCATCGAAACACACTACCCTAACCATGAGGTTCGACACCATGCCATTAAACACCACTAACCTAACCATGAGGTTACACCTGCCATTAAACACATTACCCTAAACCACTGATGTTCGGAAACCCTTGGCCAGCTAAACCACACTACCTAACCTTGAGGGGTAGTAAAATGCCATCTCTAACCACACGCCCTAACCCCCCCCCCCCTGGGTGCTTAAACCCGGGACATCTCTAACACACTACCCGAACCCGGATGTTATACAACCCGGGGGCCACGAACACGTACCCTACACCCTGGAGGGGCGACACCCCTGCGATTCTAACACAACCCTAACTGATGGTCTTACCACCCGGCCATCGAATACCACACTACCCTAAACCCGGATGTTATACACCCGGCGAGGTATAACACACTTACCTACCCCTGATGTTCTTGACACCCTGCAATCTCTAACACATACCCCTAAACCTGATGTTATACACCTCCGGACATCTCTACACAACTCCCTCACCCTGAGTGTTCTACACCCTGCCATGAAACACTTACGACACCATTGATTGTTATACACCCTGCAATCTCTAACACCACTACCCTAACCATGGATGTTCTGACAACATAACCCGGCCATATCTAACACCCAACCCCTAACACGGATGGGCTACACCTGGCCCAGCGGAACACACACCCTAACCCTGAGGTTCTAACCATGGCCATCGAAAAACACACTACCCCTAACCCTTGTAGTTATGTTACACCGTGCCATCTAACAAACTACCATAACACCGGATGTTCTACACCCTGCCATATAACACACTACCCTAACCCCTGATGTGCTTACACATGCCATCTCTAAACACACTAACCTAACCCTGGATGTTCTACAACCCCGCCATTCTCGAACACCACGAACCTAACCCTGATGGTTCTACACCTCCTGACATCTAACACACGAAATAACACTGAGGTGATACAAACCCTGCCATCTCTAAACACATACCCTAACCCTGACTTTTCTTACACATGCCACATCTCTAACACACTACCCTAACACTGATGTTTACCCCCTGCATCTAAACAACAACGACCCTATACCCGGATGTCTCTACACCTCCCTGCCATCTCAACACACTACCCTAACCCTCTGATGTTCTACACCATGCCATTCGGAACACCCAAGACAGAAACTCTGGTGAGTTTCTAAACCCCCTGCCCACGAGAAAACACTACCATAAGTCCCTGTCTGTTTTCGTTACACCCTGCCATCTAACACACTACCATAAACCTCAGTTGTTATACACCCTGCATCACACTCTACCCCTAACCCTGATGGTCGACACCATGCCAGTCTATTGAACACCACGTTAGCCTCGAACCCTGATTGGTCTTACAACCCGGCCAATCATAGAGACACACGACCCTACCCGGATGTTCTACACCCTGCATCGCTCTAACCACAGACTGACCCTAAAACCCGAGTGCGTACACCCCTTGCAAAGCGCCAACACAACGAACAGTAACCCGATGTCTAACACCGGCATTATACCAAACTACCCAACCCTGATGTTGCTACCCCCCGTGCCATCTCTAAACACATACCCTATACACTTGATTTGTTCTAAACCTGCTCATTCTACACTCTACCCTAACCATTGAGTGTTTACCGCATGCCATCTAACACACACCCTAACCCTGAGTGTTTATACACCCTGCCAGCTAACCACATACCCTAACCATGATGTTCTAACACCCTGCCACTAACACACGACCCGAACCATGATGTTTTACCCCCTGCAATCTCTAACGTCTACTATCCATAACCATGATGTCTACCCGCCTGCCACTCTACCCACGACCCTAACCCTAGATGGTTCTACTACCAGTGCCATCTAAACACCTACTACCCTAAACCGATGTTTTCTACACCTGCCAATCTTTGCTAACACACTACCCCTAACCCTGATGTCTTCCACCCTGCCATCTTAACACATACACTACACCCTTGGGTTCACACCCTTGCCCATCCTCTAACCAACTACCACTAACCCGTGAGGTTCTACACCCTGCAATCTAAAAACACACTACCAAAGTCCCTACGGTTCTTTGCTGTTTTTAGTTTTTCTTTTTTTTTTTGCGTATTGTGTTGCTTTTTTTATAAGCCATGTATGTTCTACCACCTGCCATCTAACATCACTATACCCTAACCCTGATGGTCTTTACCCTGGCCATCTCTAACACAATACCTAACCCTGATGTATTTATACACTCTGCCATCTAACACTCTACCCAACCATGAGGTTAGACATCCTGCAATCTTTAAACACTACCAGTAACCCTGTGTTCTACACTCCCTGGCCATCGAAACAGCACTACCCTAATCCCGGAGGTCTCTACACTCCTGCAATCTCTAAAACACTACCCTAACACTGATGTTCTCCACCCGCCATCTAACCCACTACCCCTAACCCTGGATGTTGTTCTTAAATCCCCTGCCATTCTAACACAATACCCTAACCTGCTGGTTCTACACCCTGCCAACTAACACATACCCTAACATGCTGTTCTAACCCTCCATCTATAACACACCACTACCACAACCCTGATGTTCTACACCCGCCATTCTAAAATACCCTAACCCTGATGTTCTAACACCTGCCATCTCCTAACACACGACCCTACCTGATGTTCTACACCCTGCAATTCTACCACACACTCCCTAACCCTGATGTTTTACACCCTGCCATCTACACACATATTACCCTAACCCTGATGTTCTACACCCTGCCATCTCGAACACACTACACTAACCGATGTTCTACACCCTTGCAATCTTAACCACCACTACCCTAACCTTGGGTTCTCTACCACCCGGCATCGAACACACTACCATAACCATGAGGTGTCTACACACTGCCATCTCTAACACACTACCCTAACCATGATGTTCTACACACCCTGCCATCTAAACCATCCCCTCAAATCCATGATCGTTCTACAACCTGCCATCGCTATCTTAACACACTACTAACCCTGAGTTCACACCCTGCATCTCTAACTCCTACCCATACCCTGTAGGTCTACAACTGCATCTAACACACTACCCTACACCCTGAGTTCTACACCCTGCCTATTACAACACTAACCTAACCATGATGTCTAACCCTTGCCATCTTCTAACACACTACCCGAACCCTGATGTTTCTCTACACCCTGCCATCTTAAACACTACCCAACCCGATGTTCCTCCACCCTGCTCTTAACCCAGTTACCCTAACCCTGATGTTCTACACCGCATCAACACCTCTACCCTAACCCTGAGGTTCTAACCCTGACATCTCCTAACACATCCCCATAACCCCTGAGTTCTAACACACTGCTCATCTCGACACCATACCCTAACCACTGATTGTTATACACACTGCCATCTAACACTTCTACGACAACCCTGATGTTCTACACCTGCCATCTACACCCACTACCCTAACCCTGATGTTCTACACCCGGCATCTACACACTTACCCTCTAACTCCTGATGTTCTACCACCTGCCATCTAACACACTACCCTAACCCCTGATGTTCCTACACCTTGTTCGATCTCATCGCACGCGCTCGCCCGATTTATACGCCCACCCTGATATGCTTCGTCATCGACGTCATGCTCAGCTAGACAGATTCTCACTCAGCTATAGCTACCGGATCACACCTCGATGCTGTCGTGCAGTCACATCAGTGCGCCATCCTCCCTTACGGAGCTACGGAGACCAGAACACCTGATTGCTTCTAGAGATAACGATTGTCGCCCACACTCATCAACCAACCTATATCCATGCCTGACTGTGCTACATCACCGTGTCTTCCACGTAGCTCTATGAGACGTCTCTCACAGCCCCGGTGATGTTCTACACCCGTAGCACAGAGTCTAGCTACGTACACGACCGCATACGCCTGATTCTGGTAGACACCGCCGAGCTCTAGATACTTCATACACAGTAGACTGTCTTAACCGTCTGAAGTTGCTACCACACTTACTTCTGACGCACTATCTCACACACACTACCCCTACACCACGAGGATTGGGTGTCTACACACCCTTTCTTGCCAATCGGAGGAAAACAACTCCCCTTAAACACTGAGGTTCTCCCCCACTGCATCTAAACACACCCGAAAACTGATGTTTACACACTGCCACTAACACACTACCCTAACACTGAGGTTCTACACCCTGCCATCTAACACACATACCCTAACCCCTGATGTTCTGACACCCTGCCATCTCTAACACACCTACACGAACCCTGATGTTCGAAAACCGCATTAACAGCAACTACCCGAACCCTGATGTTCTACACCCGCCATCTAAACACACCTCAGGCCTGATGTTCACACCCTGCCATAAACACACTACCCTAACCACTCACATGATGTGCTACACCCTGCAATCAAACACCATCCCCCTAACCTGATGTATTACACACTGACTCTAACACACTACCCTAAAACACCTTGATGTTAGACAACCGGCCACTCTAACACACTACCCTACCCTGATGTTTACCCCTGCCATCTAAACACTACCCTAACCTGATGTTTACACATGCCACTAACACATACCCTAACCTGATGTTCGACACCCTGCCATCTCTAACACACACACAAACCCTGAGGTTCACACCATGCCAGCGAACAACACTACCCGTAACCCTGAGGTTATACCGGCCCATTATAACAACTCCCCTAACCCTGACTGTTATACACCCTGACCATCTCTAACACAACCCTAACCATGAGGGTGCTACACCCTGCCATCTTAAACACACTACCCTAACCCTGCTGTTCTACACCCTGCCATCTCTAAAACCCAACTACCCTAACTGATGTTCTACCTGCCTCTCTAACACAACTTACCCTAACCCTGATGTTCTACACCCTGCCTCTCTAACACACTACCCTAACCCTGATGTCTATACACTGCATCTAACAACTACTCCTAAACATGATGTTTCTACACCAAGGCAATCTAAAAAACCTACCCACCTGATGTTTACACCCTTGCCCCTAACCACATACCCCAACCCTGAGTTTCTACACACTGCCATCTGAACACCACTACCCTAACCATGATGTTCTACACCCTGCCACCAACACACTCACCCTAACCATGATGTTCTACACCTGCATCTAACACACTACTAACCCTGATGTTTACACCTGCCATCTCAACAACACTACCCCTAACCCTGAGGTTTTCTACACCCTGCCATCTAACCACACTACACTAACCCGATGTTCTACCACCTGCATTTTAACACATACCCTAACCCTGATGTTCTCCACCCTGCCAATCTCTAACACAATACACTAACCCTGTGGTTCTACACCCTGCCATCTCTAAACACACTACCCTAACACTGATTTCTACACCCTGCCATCTCTAAACAACTAACCCTAACCCTTATGTTCACACCCCATCTAACAATCTACCCTCTACCCTGATGTTCTACACCCTGCCATCTACACACACTACCCTCACCCTGATGGTTCTACACCCTGCCATCTCTAACACACTACCCTAACCCTGATGTTCTACACCCTGCCATCTCACACACACTACCCTAACCCTGATGTTCTACACCCTGCCATCTCTAACACACTACCCTAACCCTGATGTTCTACACCCTGCCATCTCTAACACACTACCCTAACCCTGATGTTCTACACCCTGCCATCTCTAACACACTACCCTAACCCTGATGTTCTACACCCTGCCATCTAACACACTACCCTAACCCTGATGTTCTACACCCTGCCATCTCTAACACACTACCCTAACCCTGATGTTCTACACCCTGCCAGTAGCCATCTCACAGAAGACACTCAATGCTTAACACACTGGGTAACCCTGGCCTGCACACACTATAGGTTTCCATTGACCCAGGTTTATTTGACAAAAGCAAATGTCGCAAAAACACCAATATTGTGACGTGGAAACGGCAGCTATAGGAGATATGTTCTAAAGATCGATTAGATTTATCTGTTAGAGGGGTGGATTTGTCTTCTAACTTTATTGCGACAAATTATGGAAAGTGTGTTTTTCAAATAAATTACAATTGCCGAAAGAGTGAAGGTATGCGGGGGACGTGACATCATCACATTACTATAAAGCTCCTCTCCATCTAACTCTAAATACCGTTTTTCTTGCAGAATCTATTGTTCAACAAGAAAAATGGTTTCTTTGCAGGATCCTTGTCCTGACTTTCAAGAACACCTGAATTGCTTTGCCTTTGCATTTCTGGTTGGCTGGATGCAAGTTTCACCATTCAATTATTTCAGTTTCACCATGGCACGGACTGTGGCGATTAGAATATGGCAAATATTAGTGAATTCGTGCATTCTATCCATGCTGGCTACCGAAGACATGAAACAGAGAGGTGGGAGGGAATACAGGCTGTCGCCAATTTATTAATTTCCAATTTACCTAAATGGATAATGGTAACACTTCAACCACTTCATTTTCAGTGTTTTTTTTGTTTTTTGTTATAGGTGTGACATAATTCCGTCCAGCTGTTTTTATCGACAATGGAAACGCTCAGTAGCAGGAAATTGTCCCATCTATTTTCTATGCAAACTTTCTAAATGTTGACAAAACATAAATCAGTGGACAGGTTAATGGAAACAGCTGTTGACCTGCACACTGCTAATGTAACTATCAAGTAGGGAGGAATGAAGCAAGAGAAATCAGTCTGACCAAAGACTGGGCCTAACTCAAAAGTGATTCATAATAATGTATTGGATGGTTTCCTAACATATCATTGAATAGGCCTATATCTGAATAGCGCTTATAAGTATTTTAGCATTATTTAAATCCAGTTGCAGAGAAGTAAAAGGTATAAATAACAGCTGATTGGACAATATTGACCAATGAAGTTTGCCAAAGAAATTAGCTTGACCTGGAACAATTATGCATAATGATCCTAGCAGCTTTTCAAGTACAGTGATATGTCCTCCATATTTGTTGGGATGGTCATTATTCAATTTAACATAAATAATGTATTTTAATAAATACTTTTGTTGTACACCAAAACATTTGCGGGAAATGTTTTTAAGCAATTCAATTATCATTATTAGGCTGTTATCCTAAAATAAAACAATTTTTTTATGAATTTGTCACAGACAATTGGATCATTTTTCATTGACACAATTCCCCTTGAAATATCTCATGTTATTGGCGCTGCATCAGAAGGCATAGGCTATGTCTGAAAATGGCACCCTATTCTCTATAAAGTACACTACTTTTGACCAGAGCCATAAAGACCTTTATAATAATATAATAATATGCCATTTAGCAGACGCTTTTATCCAAAGCGACTTACAGTTATGCGTGCATACATTATTTTATTTTTTTTGTGTATGGGTGGTCCCGGGGATCGAACCCACTACCTTGGCGTTACAAGCGCCGTGCTCTACCAGCTGAGCTACAGAGGACCACCTTTGTCAAAAGTAGTGCGCTACATAGGGAATAGGGTGCCATACAATAGGAGTGACTCTACAAAACACATCCTCTGCTGAAGTATATTATTACTGGTAGAGTAGAACTGGTACTGGTAGAGTAGAACTGGTACTGGTAGAGTAGAACTGGTACTGGTAGAGTAGAACTGGTACTGGTAGAGTAGAACTGGTATTGTAATGTTGGTCTACTGCCCTCAAATTCAAATGTGGACCTCAAAGCCAGTTCCACTGTTCCATTCTTCCCCTCTAATCAGGGAGTGATTTAGACCTGGGACACCAGGTGGGTGTAATTAATGATCAGGTAGAACAAAAAAACAGCAGTAATCCAGAACTTTGTAGGGTAAGATTTGAATACCCCTGATCCCTTGTTACTGGTAGAGCTCAGAGTCTCTCAGGGAGAGGCCCTGCTGTGAGGATGATGTCATCGCAGGCTGCTCCATAACGTGCTCCACCATACCGTGTCCTCCATGTTGACCCAGCATCAGAGAGGAGTTGTTGAACTGGAGAGGAGTGTAGTTAATGTTACCAGGCCCAGAGTCACAGTGAGTTCTGTTGTACAGAAAACGGTTATTGTACTGAGATTGAGAGACGCCAGCACTGTTCCTCTGCTGAGTTTGAGTGGGGCCTGTGGTTTTGTGCTGTGTGTGGTGGTTATTCTGGCTTGGATTCCCCAGCCCACTGTTCAGACTATTCCCCTGGCCCAGACCCGGTCCAGCCTGTTGGTGCTGGGTCATCTGGGTCAGTAGGCAGGCCTGCAGCTTCCTCTTGGCTCTCCAGCGGGCCACTCTGAGCCGGGTCTTCTCCCGTCTCTCCTTCACCAGGTCAGCTAATAGAGGCTGGGGAAGGTTCTTCTCCATCTCCCTCTGACGGTTCTGGCTCCTCCGCCTCAGCTCAGTTCGTCTCATTTTAAACTCCTCGTACAGACTCAGGTCCTTGGGCCACGGTCGCACCATCGGCCTGGGAGCAACTCCTCCCGACATGGACATCACTGCCTGGGACAGCCCATCTGAGGATGAAGGACAGACAACATGCAATTAGATCGGAGTAATAATAATAATAATAACTGCAAAAATCTCTGAAGCTGGAGACTCTTATCTCCCTCACTAACTTTAAGCATCAGTTGTCAGAGCACCTTACCGATCACTGCACCTGTACACAGCCCATCTGAAATTAGCCCACCCAACTACCTCATCCCCATATTGTTATTTATTTTGCTCATTTGCACCCCAGTATCTCTATTTGCACATCATCTCTTGCACATCTATCATTCCAGTGTTAATACTAAATTGTAATTATTTTGCACTATGGCCTATTTATTGCCTTACCTCCATAACTTACTACATTTGCACACACTGTATATAGATTTTCTGTTGTATTTTTGACTTTATGTTTTGTTTTACCCCAACTCTGTGTTGTTGTTTTTATCGCACTGCTTTGCTTTATCTTGGCCAGGTCGCAGTTGTAAATGAGAACTTGTTCTCAACTGGCTTACCTCGTTAAATAAAGGTGAAATAAATAAAATAAAATACAAATAATATTTTATTGAACAGAAGCATAGTGACCACAACAAAGCAGTATTTTGACTTGGGACATGGCTGTAGATTATGGAGTCACCATGTCTCAGGGAAATTGAACTCACATGAACAAGAGTCGGCTGAGGTGAAGGGTGTGTGCTCTGCTAAGGTCCTCTGGCCCTGCGGTGGACGGGGTGCTCTCCTATCCCTCTGGCTCTCAGAGGCTGCTATTGTCCTGTGACTGTCCAGGAGGAGGTTTCTCTGAGTCTGCCTGTCTAAAAGGTTGCCATGAGAGTTGAAGCCTTCAGCAGCCAGGTTTATCAGAAGGGTCTCCACCTCCTCTGGTTCCTGTTTGATACAGATGATATCCACCTCAGCTTCCTCCTCTTTCACCTGGAACTGGGACAGGGAGGGTGGCAGTACACTCCTGGCAGTCATGGCAGAGCAGTCTGCTCCGTCAGCCCTGGGTGGGGAGAGGACCAGCTGGTCCCCAGGGTCTGTGCTGGTCTCTGGTGGCTGTGTACTGATGGTCCACTCAGCCTCACACTCTTCTTCCTCCTCCCTCCTCTGGCTCTCATCAGACACCTCTGGGTCTAGGGGGGTTGGGTGCTCCTCTGGAGGGACAGAGAGGTAACATGGTGGTCAACAAACAAGGGGGGAATATACAGGGCTGTACTAGTTCAGGAAGGCCATCAATTTACATACACAAGCAAACACCGAATAAAACCCACATACAAACCCGACAAGATCTGAGACAAGACATTCTACCTTTCAAAGGTTCCAGATGCTCTGATGAACTATTCATTGCAGAGACAGTGGGTGTCAATGATGGGTCCTCAACAGCCTGGGAGATCATAGTTGTCAGATCATCGTGACTGTCAAAGGATGTTGATGTGGCCCTAACGGTTACCCTATTATCAAAGGGTTGGGTGGCCCTGACCAAGGTATCAGAGGGTTGGGTGGCCCTGACCAAGTTATCAGAGGGTTGTGAGGCCCT
The DNA here is from genome assembly GCA_902810595.1 of Coregonus sp. 'balchen'. Lineage (NCBI taxonomy): Eukaryota > Metazoa > Chordata > Actinopteri > Salmoniformes > Salmonidae > Coregonus > Coregonus sp. 'balchen'. The sequence goes on along the minus strand of LR778275.1, from coordinate 50,948,434 downwards.
GACCATATTCTCAGAGGGTAGGGTGATGGTGACTCGATTCCTTGGCTGTAAATTTCCATTTGTAGTGGGCATTTGGTTGTTGTTTGGAACCGTCCTTCTCGGCGGCTCTGGTAGACCCGAGGACAGCGCGGCCCCGGAGGAACCGTGAACTCTGCAGGGATCCGAATGGCCGAATCCTGTCCTGTGGTCGGTCTGATAAGTGGCAGCGTGCGCGTTCTCACCCAGAGCGTTCATGTGCTTCCGCATTGTCTTCATCTGAGATCGGGATATCTCCAGCATCTGTCTTATGTTCTCCGTCTCTTTCTCTTTAGCTGCCATCTCCATCTTCAGCTCGTCAAATTTAATGCCGACCACTCTCAACATCTCCCCCAACACAGTCTCAACAGCGGCACTAACCGCTCTCTCTATAACGGTACCCATCTGGCCCCGCATTAGGGAAATTGTTAGACTGATATCCATTTTTGTAAAACTGCAATAACAACCTTTAAATGTGTTAATAACATCGAAGGTCAAATTTCATAGCTGTCCATCGTGAAATGTATAGCAAGCGATTGATTGTTGCTAACATCGAGCTAGCTAGCTACCCTCGTAGCAAGCGGAAAACCTGCTCCAGAGAGCTAACTAAACAAGACCATTGAATGTTTTTTCATTGTTTGTAAGTGATTAAATAGTAAAAGGTCCCTGGCTAATTTCGAACCCAAAAGATGTCAGAGAAACTTAAAATATTTAAACTTTTCCAGCGTCTTCGGATCTATGTAAACAAATATGTTTCCCTTTAATCGTTCCTGTGTTTCATCAAATATGTCCGATAGGATAGCCGGACTAGAGGTATAAGTTCTGAGCATGACCAGAAATGTTGACGGCCTGACCTAGGAAGTTATGCTAGGCTGTGCAAATCATGAACTCAGTAGGTTACAATACAATAATATTTGTTAAAATTGGACTGAATGTGGGTAGAAAGTAGAATTAGTCTCAAAGCCATATCGTTTTAAGAGTTATTGGCTGTAAAGCACAGTAATATATTTTGCTCTCAATGTAAGTAGGTAGGCCTATAACCCTGAAACATGGCTGTTGACTCCTATATTAGGTGGTGGGCCGTAGCAAGCCATCTGCTTTACTTTTCGAAATGATCGATCTCTGTCGAGAGAGCTGGTTTTTACATATTGTGTATGTTAATTTATTCTGAACAGTAGCGGTGTGTGGGTAAAATCACTGAGGAAGCCTTGCCAAGCCAGTAGAAAAGCCATATTACATTTACATTTACATTTATATTACAACCTGGGTTGTGATAATTGCGTTGTTTGCTCTATAACCCATTCGTTCATACATCACTGTGATAAACAATAAGGCCGTGACAACAAGAAGACAACAGTCACACAGTGGCGGAATAAATTCAACTACACATACGTTTGTTTCATCACAAAAACCGGAGTGCAACATCTGTCCGGTGAAGTACACAAAGCAAATATTGCATGTAACAAACAGTTATATCACCTGCAGCATGGCCAAACAGTTATATCACCTGCAGCATGGCCAAAAAGTGAACGTTTTCAACAGTTTTCTAAATAAACAACTACTGATTTAGAACCACAGAGTTACAACAAGTCAGCACAAAGACAACAGGAGCAGTGCCTCTGCTATTCCAGCACCATTTCAACTTCAACTTCAACATTTAAACATCATCAAATCAACAACGCTATATAAGCTTAGTTTTATACACTGAAAACAAACTTAAAGATACCCAAAACAATTTAGTCCAATCAATGTAACTAAATATCATGTGGCTGTCCATGGTTCTGATTTCTCAAATCACATCAAATGTTATTGGTCACATACACATACAGTGAGGGAAAAAAGTATTTGATCCCCTGCTGATTTTGTACGTTTGCCCACTGACAAAGACATGATCAGTCTATAATTTTAATGGTAGGTTTATTTGAACAGTGAGGAACAGAATAACAACAAAAATATCCAGAAAAACGCATGTCAAAAATGTTATAAATTGATTTGCATTTTAATGAGGGAAATAAGTATTTGACCCCTCTGCAAAACATGACTTAGTACTTGGTGGCAAAACCCTTGTTGGCAATCACAGAGGTCAGATGCTTCTTGTAGTTGGCCACCAGGTTTGCACACATCTCAGGAGGGATTTTGTCCGACTCCTCTTTGCAGATCTTCTCCAAGTCATTAAGGTTTCGAGGCTGACGTTTGGCAACTCGAACATTCAGCTCCCTCCACAGATTTTCTATGGGATAAAGGTCTGGAGACTGGCTAGGCCACTTCAGGACCTTAATGTGCTTCTTCTTGAGCCACCCCTTTGTTGCCTTGGCCGTGTGTTTTGGGTCATTGTCATGCTGGAACACCCATCCACGACCCATTTTCAATGCCCTGGCTGAGGGAAGGAGGTTCTCACCCAAGATTTGACAGTACATGGCCCCGTCCATCGTCCCTTTGATGCGGTGAAGTTGTCCTGTCCCCTTAGCAGAAAAACACCCCCAAAGCATAATGTTTCCACCTCCATGTTTGACGGTGGGGATGGTGTTCTTGGGGTCATAGGTAGCATTCCTCCTCCTCCAAACACGGCGAGTTGAGTTGATCCCAAAGAGCTCAATTTTCGTCTCATCTGACCACAACACTTTCACCCAGTTCTCCTCTGAATCATTCAGATGTTCATTGGCAAACTTCAGACGGGCCTGTATATGTGCTTTCTTGAGAAGAGGGACCTTGCGGGCACTGTAGGATTTCAGTCCTTCATGGCGTAGTGTGTTACCAATTGTTTTCTTGGTGACTATGGTCCCAGCTGCCTTGAGATCATTGACAAGATCCTCCCGTGTAGTTCTGGGCTGATTCCTCACCGTTCTAATGATCATTGCAACTCCACAAGGTGAGATCTTGCATGGAGCCCCAGGCCGAGGGAGATTGACAGTTCTTTTGTGTTTCTTCCATTTGCGAATAATCGCACCAACTGTTGTCACCTTCTCACCAAGCTGCTTGGCGATGGTCTTGCAGCCCATTCCAGCCTTGTGTAGGTCTACAATCTTGTCCCTGACATCCTTGGAGAGCTCTTTGGTCTTGGCCATGGTGGAGAGTTTGGAATCTGATTGATTGATTGATTGCTTCTGTGGACAGGTGTCTTTTATACAGGTAACAAACTGAGATTAGGAGCACTCCCTTTAAGAGTGTGCTCCTAATCTCAGCTCGTTACCTGTATAAAAGACACCTGGGAGCCAGACATCTTTCTGATTGAGAGGGGGTCAAATACTTATTTCCCTCATTAAAATGCAAATAAATTTATACAAATTTTGACATGCGTTTTTCTGGATTTTTTTGTTGTTATTCTGTCTCTCACTGTTCGAATAAACCTACTATTAAAATTATAGATATAATATACATTGTTTATTTTTTTATTTCACCTTTATTTAACCAGGAAAGCCAGTTGAGAACAAGTTCTCATTTACAACTGTGACCTGGCCAAGATAAAGCAAAGCAGTGCAATAAAAACAACAACAACAACACAGAGTTACATATGGAATAAACAAAACGTACAGTCAATAACACAATAGAAAATCTATATACAGTGTGTGCAAATGTAGTAAGTTATGGAGGTAAGGCAATACATAGGCCATAGTGCAAAGTGCCATAGTGATAGATGTGCAGAAGATGATGTGCAAATAGAGATACTGGGGTGCAAATGAGCAAAATAAATAACAATGTAAATAACAATATGGGGATGAGGTAGTTGGGTGGGCTAATTACAGATGGGCTGTGTTCAGGTGCAGTGATCGGTAAGCTGCTCTGGCAACTGATGCTTAAAGTTAGTGAGGGAGATAAGTGTCTCCAGCTTCAGAGATTTTTGCAATTCGTTCCAGTCATTGGCAGCAGAGAACTGGAAGGAATGGCGGCCAAAGGAGATGTTGGCTTTGGGGATGACCAGTGAGATATACCTGCTGGAACGCATACTATGGGTGGGTGTTGCTATGGTGACCAATGATCTAAAATAAGGCGGGGATTTGCCTAGAAGTGATTTATAGATGACCTGGAGCCAGTGGGTTTGGCAACGAATATGTAGTGAGGGCCAGCCAACGAGAGCGTACAGGTCACAATGGTGGGTAGTATATGGGGCTTTGGTGACAAAACGGATGGCACTGTGATAGACTACATCCCATTGATGAGTAGAGTGTTGGAAGCTATTTTGTAAATGACATCGCCGAAGTCAAGGATCGGTAGGATAGTCAGTTTTACGAGGGCATGTTTAGCAGCATGAGTGAAGGAGGCTTTGTTGCGAAATAGGAAGCCGATTCTAGATTTAACTTTGGATTGGAGATGCTTAATGTGAGTCTGGAAGGAGAGTTTACGGTCTAACCAGACACCTAGGTATTTGTAGTTGTCCACATATTCTAAGTCAGAAACGCAGAGAGTAGTGATTCTAGTCGGGCAGTTGGAGGCCACGGAAGGAGTGTTGTATGGCATTGAAGCTCGTTTGGAGGTTTGTTAACACAGTGTCGAATGAAGGGCCAGATGTATACAAAATGGTGTCGTCTGCGTAGAGGTGGATCTGAGAGTCACCAGCAACAAGAGCGACATCATTGATATACACAGAGAATAGAGTCGGCCCGAGAATTGAACCCTGTGGCATCCTAATAGAGACTGCCAGAGGTCCAGACAACAGGCCCTCCGATTTGACACATTGAACTCTATCTGAGAAGTAGTTGGTGAACCAGGCGAGGCAGTCATTTGAGAAACCAAGGCTATTTAGTCTGCCAATAAGAATGCGGTGGTTGACAGAGTCGAAAGCCTTGGCCGGGTCGATGAAGACGGCTGCACAGTACTGTCTATTATCGATCGCGGTTATAATATCGTTTAGGACCTTGAGCGTGGCTGAGGTGCACCCATGACCAGCTTGGAAACCGGATTGCATAGCGGAGAAGGTACGTTGGGATTCGAAATGGTCGGTGATCTGCTTGTTAACTTGGCTTTCAAAAACTTTCGAAAGGCAGGGCAGGATGGATATAGGTCTGTAACAGTTTGGATCTAGAGTGTCACCCCCTTTGAAGAGGGGGATGACCGCGGCAGCTTTCCAATCTCTGGGGATCTCAGACGTTACGAAAGAGACGTTGAACAGACTAGTAATAGGGGTTGCGACAATTTCGGCGGCTAATTTTAGAAAGAAAGGGTCCAGATTGTCTAGCCCAGATGATTTGTAGGGGTCCAGATTTTACAGCTCTTTCAGAACATCAGCTGTCTGAATTTGTGTGAAGGAGAAGCGGGGAATTTAAAGGGAATCTTCCAACACGACGTCTAGGATTCATCAGCTTGTACGTCTAGGATTCATCAGCTTGTACGTCTAGGATTCATCAGCTTGTACGTCTAGGATTCATCAGCTTGTACGTCTAGGATTCATCAGCCGCTTCGCTGATTTAAGTGTCAGCGCAAGAGACATATGGCTAGCGTCTGTAAAGGGCAGAGACGTTGTGCGAAATGTGGGGGACAAGTATGAATATGGCAAGTGTGGGGTGGAGGCCAAGGCAATGTGCCAACGCGGAACATAGGGCTGCGTTCAGGGGCTGTACAGCACAGAAGCAGGCAGCGGAGGTACAGAGATATAAGATCACAAACAAGGTAACGTATGCTGAAGCAGCACGGAGAGTTCAAAGTTCAGAACCTGGGAGGAAATTGGTGCAGTGCCTCCGCTGGAAGTGGGAGTTGAGGGAGTAGCACAAACTGGGGTCTCCACCAAATGTGACCATCAGTGTGCGGTCACAAAATAATTATTGGCGGTGAACAGGGTTGACTTCTTGGCGTTCATGTGTAGTGTAATGAATATGAGTGATCAGGTTAAGAAAAAGTATCCACGTATAGATGTGATGGTACGCGCAGCCAAAGATTTCCTGGGAATTACAGTAGCAACCAGAGTAATGATGCATGAGATGTTGAATCAGCTAAGAGGTGATGGGTTGGAACATCTTATTTAGTCTGGCTTTTGTGGTCCTTCAATGGAATGCTAGAAGCTTAATAGCTAATGGGCAGTAGTTTAAGAAGTTTGTATATGACATGGATGTAGTACCAGATATACTGTGTGTCCAAGAGACATGGCTCAAACCTCAACTGGAGTTTGTGATTCCAGAATTCAGTTCGGGAGTGGAGGGGTGGGGTGGGGGTTGTGCTACGTTCGTTAATGAGGGGATGGCGTACAAAGTATTGGAGATACAGGAATTGGAATGTGTGGGAATAGAAATATGTAGGAATAGGGGTAACATTGTAATAACACCTGCAAACCTCTCAAGTTAGCACAGAAGGGAATGATAGGACATGTAGGAAGGTATTATGGTGATTTTAATGCCCATAATGAACTCTGGGGAAGTACGCATAAAGACAACGTTGAATAATTTATGGCTGACAGGGGTTTAGTGTGTGTTAATGATGGGAGGAGGAGGAGAATCAATGTGGCGAGGGGGTACAGAGTCATGCTTGGACTTGACATTGGTATTTGCAGCGGTGGCAGGGAGGCGAGGGGGTACAGAGTCATGCTTGGACTTGACATTGGTATTTGCAGCGGTTGCAGGGAGGTGTGAAGTGGTGTATGGTCAGTATGGGTGTGTGGGTGCAGAGTAGAGGCAATAACATCAGGTGGTGCTTTGAGAAAGCTAACCGGAAAATGTTCAAGTACCTGTTTGAGTGGGCGGTACAAAAGTTACCAATGGAGGGGTCTGTGGATGAGTGCTCTGGTGCAGTAACGTCTGTCATCATATCAGCTCCAGTGTGTTCGAGGAGGAAGATGGCGGGTGGTGCCGTGGTGGACAGATGAGTGTTCAAAGGTGGTGCGGGAAAGGGATGTATGGCGATGGCCAGAGGAACCATTTAAGATAGAGAGAAGAGAGGTGTAAGGGTTGGTGTGAGGTGTGACCCAGGTGCGGTGCAGGATAGGCAGTAGGCAGTAGGCAGAGATGGTGAAACAAGGATCTTTACTGGTGGTCCCGAAGCCAGAATACAAAATAACGGACTATACATGATAAAAGAAAGGCAGAGCAAATAAGTCTCCAAAAACCGTCTGACAGCCAAAATACGAAATACTACCTACGACTGAAACAAATAACGAAACAGGGAGAACACTTCTCAAGTACCTGTACATAGGTTTCCGATCAGACACTGAGTAGTACTGCTGGACATAGAGAAACTAACAGAGAAAACTGAGCAAGGTAACACAGGGAAGTGAGGGCATAAATACACAGGTGAACAGGTAGACACAGGTGAACAGGTAGACACAGGTGACACCAATAGGATCATGATTAGTCCAGACTGTGAGTGAGGAGGTGCCTAAGGTTGTCGGAGGATGACACCTAGTGGGTCGCTCCGGAACTGCGACCCCCTCCTTTAACAGTGCCCCCCCCCCCCGACGAATGGCCCCAGCCGTTCACCTCGGCACCTCTGGGTGGAGGCGACGGAATGTTGTTATCAGCTCTGGGCCCAGAATGTCCCTCCTGGGCACCCAGGACCGCTCCCTCCGACCCAGTCCAGGATCTGGTCCACAGTAAAAGCCGGCTGCCCTCCGACGAGGCACAGCGGGGGAACAGGACGAGGAGGGGGAGCCAGGGGACAGGTGGCGACGGGCTTGAGGAGGGACACATGGAATGTGGGATGCACCCGCATGGTGGGGGGAAGTTGCAGGCAGTAGGCCACTGGGTTGACTCGCCGGACCACTCTGAATGGCCCGACGAACCGGGGGGACAGCTTCCTGGACTCCACGCGGAGAGGAAGATCCTGCATTGAAAGCCACACCCTCTGTCCCGGGCGAAAAACCGGGGCCAGGCGATGCCTGCGGTTGGCCTGATGTTGAGAACTGACCGAGACCCGCTTAAGCGCTGCCCGTACCTGCCTCCAGGTGTGGCGACAGCGACTGATGTGGGACTGACGGGACCGCGCCTCCTCCTCTTTCTCGGGGAATAGGGGGGGTTGGTACCAGTATTGGCACTGGAAGGGGGACAGGCCGGTGGATGAGCAGAGAAGGGTGTTGTGGGCGTACTCCGCCCACGCCAGTCGCTGACTCCACGTAGCTGGGTTGCTGGAGGCTTAGCACCTCAGCACCCCTCCAGATCCTGGTTGACGCGCTCCATCTGCCCGTTAGACTGGGGATGGAAGCCAGAAGACAAGCTGACAGAGGCACCGAGGCAGGTGGCAAACGCCTTCCAGAACCTGGAGGCGAACTAAGGACCCGATCCGACACCACATATTGGGGAAGGGCGTGGACCCAGAAAACGTGCTTCCCACCAACTTAGCTGTCTCCCGGGCCGACAGGAGTTTGGGAAGGGGAATGAAGTGAGCAGCCTTCGAGAACCGGTCATCAGAGGGGGGTAGGGCGGAAATGAAATCCAGCGAGATGTGGGACCAGGGGCACTTGGGGATAGGCAGGGGTCGGAGCAGCCCTGACGCGGGCTGACGTGAGCTCTTCGTGCGCGCGCACACTGGGCAAGCAGCCACGAAGGCGAGCGTATCTCCCAGATGTCCACCAGAACCTCCTACGCAGGAACTCCAACGTCCTGGCGCTCCCCGGATGGCTGGTGAGGTTGGACGCATGCGACCACTGAAGCAGTCGCGAGCATGCCGCCTTGGGTACGTACATCCTCCCCGATGGAACTCCGCCCGGATCGGGCTCCTGCCGTAGCGCTGCTCTGACCAGCCTATCAATTCCCCACGAAACTGGGGCAGCCATCAGGGCGATGGGGACAATGATGTCGTCCCTCTCCACCAGGTCCATGGAGTCAAACTGCCAGGAGAGCGCGTCAGGCTTGGTGTTCTTCGACCCCGGACGGTATGAGATGGTGAACCGGAACCTGGTGAAGAACAACGCCCACCTGGCCTGGCGCGAGTTGAGCCTCTTGGCCCCCTGAATGTAGGCTAAGTTCTTATGGTTCGTTCATACGCCGAATGGATGGGCGGCCCCCTCTAGCCAATGCCTCCACTCTCCCAGGGCGAGCTTGACCGCTAGCAACTCACGGTTCCTCACGTCGTAATTCCACTCTGCCGTGGACAGCCGATGGGAAAAAAAACGCTCAGTGTGAAGGGGTGAGTCTTACCGTCCGTGAGGAACCCCTGGGTGACGATGAACCTCAGGAAGAAGACTGTCTCTGTGTGGAACACGCACTTCTCTGCCTTGACATAGAGCTGGTGACGGAGAAGGCGTTGGAGGACCTGCCGAACGTGCTGCTGGTGTTCACTCATGTCCTATTAGGATGTCATCCAAATATACAAAGACGCTGTAGTCGAGGAGGTCCCAGAGCATGTAATTGACCAACGCCTGGAACACCGCAGGCGCGTTGGCTAGACCGAACGGCATGACTTGGTACTCGTAATGCCTACTGGTTGTGTTAAAAGCCGTCTTCCACTCGTCCCCCTCCCGAATCCTCACCAGGTTGTAAGCATTACGTAAGTCCAGCTTGGTGAAGATCCGGGCTCCCTGCAACGACTCGAATGCTGTCATCATCAGGGGGAGTGGGTAGCGGTTCTTAACCGTGATGTCGTTGAGCGCCCGGTAATCATTGCGCGGTCGCTGCCCACCGTCCTTTTTCCCCACGAAGAAGAAGCCCTCGCCCGTTGGTGAAGTAGAGGGACGGATGTGACCCTCGATGAGAGCCTCGTCGATATACTCCCTCATGGCCAGCGTCTCCGGCCGGGACAAGGAAAACAATCGCCCTCGTGTTGGCATGGCGCCTGGCAGGAGATCGATAGCGCAGTCATAAGGCCTGTGAGGAGGTAGGCCCTTGGCACGTCTCTTACTAAACACCTCCCCCAGATCCCAATACTCCCGGGGAACGCCTGCCAGGTCTGGGCCGGTGACGGAGTCTGTAGCCGCCGTCCTCCCGGTGGCAACCGCCGCTAGGGCGGTTGGCGGTTCGGAGTGTGGGACCTGGGGAAGAGGTGAGGACTGGTAGGTGGTCTGGGACGGGGGTTTGGGCTGATGAATGGTCGGTGGAGACCGGAACAGGACGGGGGCGGAGCCTCCCTCCAGGATGAGCCGCCCCGTGGACCAGTCTATCCGGGGTTTGTGGGCCACCAGCCAGGGGTGTCCAAGGACGAGGGGACACTCCGGAGAGTCCACAATGAAAAACTGGATATCCCCCCCCCCCCCCCCCCCACCCGGACACGCACGGGGACAGTGCGCCGGGTGATGAAGCCCAATCCCAACGGCCGACCATCCAGGCCCATGACCGGAACCGGCTCGGAGAGGGAGAGTAACGGAACGCTCCACCCTTGGGCCAGCCCCGCGTCCATCAGGTTTCCCGCGGCCCCAGAATCCACCAGTGCATGCGCTCGACGCGCAGCATGGGCCCACTGAACCCTGATGGGGAGAAAAGTCTGGGAGTCTCTGGAGTTGGGGTTTTGGTTCCGGTTCGCTAGCACCCCTCCCAATACTAACGAGCCCTCCCGTTTCCCGGCTTCTCCGGGCATGAGTCGCAGTAGTGGCCTGGCTGCAGTACAGGCAACGTCCCTGGCGCAGACACCTCGGCCTCTCCATCCTGGACAAGCACGCCACCCCCAGCTGCATAGCCTCCTCCTGAAGCGTCTCCTCCCTGAATCGGCGGAAAGCCTCCGGGCTGATAGGGAGACGCGGAGGCGTGCCTTGCGTCATCCCTCTCTCATGCGCCCTCTCACGACGCCGATTGTCTACCTGCACCGAGAGTTCAACGAGGCTATCCAGTCGCTCAGGCAGTTCCCTGAAGGAGAGTTCGTCATTCATCCCCTCTGATAGACCCTGCGCGTACAGGACGACCAGGACGGCCTCCTCCCATCCTGCCTCTCGAGCCCAGGTCCGGAACTCCACGGAGTAGTCCGCCACCGAATGGTCACCCTGTCGACAGGCCGTGAGCCGCCTCCCGGCCTTGTGCCCCGACACCACGCGTAGCTCCCGCGTGAATTGGTAGGTGTCGGAGCACGCCGGAGTTTGGCTCTCCCACTCCGCGGTAGCCAAGGAAAGGGCCCGACCCGTCAACAGAGTAATGATGTAGGCCACCCGGCCCTGCTCCGTCGGGAAGGAGGAGGGTTGTAGGCTGAATACCAGGGAACACTGGGTGAGGAATTCCCTGCAGCCCTCTGGACGTCCGTCATACCTCTCCGGAGGTGGTGGGCGGGGTTCCCGCGATGTCGCAGGCGAGACTGGAGACGCCGCTGCCGTGGCTTCTGCTCCGCTGGCTGCCGGGGCTGGTCGGGTGTCCCCCCGGCTCTGCACGGCGAACGTCAGCTGGCGGAGATTCTCGGTGATCTGCTGCAGGCTGCGGTCGTGTTGGTTCAGCATAGCTCCCTGTGTTGCCAAAGCGCTTCGATACTGTGCTCCCTCCGCTGGGTCCATATTGGCTCAGTTTTCTTTAAGGGTTGGGGTGAGGTGTGACCCAGGTGCAGTGCAGGATATACCATAGGCAGTAGGCAGAGATGGTGAAACAAGGTTACTTGATGTGGAATAGAGTTCCATGTAGTCATGACTCTATGTAGTACTGTGCGCCTCCCATAGTCTGTTCTGGACTTGGGGACTGTGAAGAGACCTCTTGTCTTGTGGGGTATGCATGGGTGTCCGAGCTGTGCGCCAGTAGTTCAAACAGACAGCTCGGTGCATTCAACATGTCAATACCTCTCATAAATACAAGTACTGATGAAGTCAATCTTTCCACTTTGAGCCAGCGAGATTGACATGCATATTATTAATATTAGCTCTCTGTGTACATCCAAGGGCCAGCCGTGCTGCCCTGTTCTGAGCCAACTGCAATTTTCCTAAGTCCTTTTTTGTGGCACCTGACCACACGACTGAACAGCAGTCCAGGTCCGACAAAACTAGGTTCTGTAGGACCTGCCTTGTTGATAGTGCTGTTAAGAAGGTAGAGCGGCGCTTTATTATAGACAGACTTCTCCCCATCTTAGCTACTGTTGTATCAACATGTTTTGACCATGACAGTTTACAATCCAGGGTTACTCCAAGCAGTTTAGTCTCCTCAACTTGCTCAATTTCCACATTATTTATTACAAGATTTAGTTGAGGTTTAGGGTTTAGTGAATGATTTGTCCCAAATACAATGCATTTAGTTTTAGAAATATTTAGGACTAACTTATTCCTTGCCACCCACTCTGAAACTAACTGCAACTCTTTGTTTAGTGCTGCAGTCATTTCAGTCGCTGTAGTAGCTGACATGTATAGTGTTTGAGTCATCCGCATACATAGACACTCTGGCTTTACTCAAAGCCAGTGGCATGTCATTAGTAAAGATTGAAAGTAATGGGCCTAGACACCTGCCCTGGGGAATTCCTGACTTTACCTGGATTGTGTTGGAGAGGCTTCCATTAAAGAACACCCTCTGTGTTCTGTTAGACAGGTAACTCTTTATCCACAATATAGCAGGTGGAGTAAAGCCATCACACATACGTTTTTCCAGCAGCAGACTATGATCGATAAAGTCAAAAGCCACACTGAAGTCTAGCAAAACAGCCCCCACAATCTTTTTATCATCAATTTCTCTCAGCCAATCATCAGTAATTTGTGTAAGTGCTGTGCTTGTTGAATGTCCATCCCTATAAGCATGCTTAAAGTTTGTTGTCAATTTGTTTACTGTAAAATAGCATTGTATCTGGTCAAACACAATTTTTTCCAATAGTTTACTAAGGGTTGGTAACAGGCTGATTGGTCGGCTATTTGAGCCAGTAAAGGGGGCTTTACTATTCTTAGGTAGCGGAATGACTTTAGCTTCCCTCCAGGCCTGAGGGCAAACACATTCTAGTAGGCTTAAATTGAAAATATGGCAAATAGGAGTGGCAATATCGTCCACTATTATCCTCATAATTTTCCATCCAAGTTGTCAGACCCCGGTGGCTTGTCATTGTTGATAGACAACAATAATTTTTTCACCTCTTCCACACTCACTTTACGGAATTCAAAATTACAATGCTTGTCTTTCATAATTTGGTCAGATATACTTGGATGTGTAGTGTCAGCATTTGTTGCAGGCATGTCATGCCTAAGTTTGCTAATCTTGCCAATGAAAAAATAATTAAAGTAGTTGGAAATATCTGTTGGTTTTGTGATGAATGAGCCATCTGATTCAATGAATGATGGAGCTGATTTTGCCTTTTTCCCCCAAATTTCATTTAAGGTGTTCCAAAGCTTTTTACTATCATTCTTTATGTCATTCATCTTTGTTTCATAGTGTAGTTTCTTCTTCTTTTTATTCAGTTTAGTCACATGATTTCTCAATTTGCAGTACGTTTGCCAATCGGTTGTGCAGCCAGACTTATTTGCCATTCCTTTTGCCTCAGTCCTCTCAACCATAAAATGTTTCAATTCCTCATCAATCCACGGGGATTTAACAGTTTTTACAGTCATTTTCTTAACGGATGCATGCTTATTAGTAACTGGAATAAGCAATTTCATAAATGTCTCAAGTGCAGCGTCTGTTTGCTCCTCATTACACACCACGGACCAACAAATATTCTTTACATCAACAACATAGGAATCACTACAAAACGAATTATATGACCTCTTATACACTATATAAGGCCCAGCCTTTGGAACTTTGGTTTTCCTAGATATGGCTACTATATTGTGATCACTACGTCCAATGGATCTGGATACTGCTTTCAAACAAATTTCTGCAGCATTAGTAAAGACGTGATCAATACATGTTGATGAGTGTTGTGTATTTTGACATTGAGAAAGCTTACGATACCATGTGGAGGGAAGGGTTTTTGATCAAGTTGAGTGCATTGGGCATTGGGGGAACGTCTGTATAACTGGATCATGGACTTCCTGTTCCATCGAGTCATACGGGTGAGGGTGGGGTCAGAATTGTCAAAGGGGTTTGAAGTGGACAATGATACTCCTCAGGGAAGTGTGGTTAGTCCAGTGTTGTTCACCCTGATGATAAATGACATATTTAAGGAAGTGGGACAGGGAGTGGGCGTGGCCTTCTATGCTGATGATGGGCATATTGAAATGAAGTTTAGGAAGGTGCTGAACCTCATGAGGGCAGTGGCAGGATATAATTGGGGGTCGGATAGACAAACCCTGTTGTATATGTACCAGGCATTGATCAGGTCCTAGATAGGATACAGTCAAGGGCCCTGAGATTGTGTGTGGGATCCTTCAGGACGACACCTGTTGAGTCATTACGGGTGGATAGTGGGGGAACTGTCACTGAGGGTAAGGCGGGACAAACTGCCATTAGCGTACTGGGCGAGGTTGAAAGGGAGTTCAGAAGGTCATCCTGCGGTCATGGCAACTGGGGAATGAATGTGTAGAATGTGGACTGGGGGAGAGAGAGACGGAGCCGGCAATTGGATTGGAGAACGTTCATTCCGTGGCTGTTTCCGAAACCAAGTGTAGACGTGGATATGATTGAGGGCAGGAGAGAACGGGGTGAGGACATGAGACGCTGTGTGGAGAGATATATAGATAATCGGTTTGATTCGTTTTTAAGGATATATACAGATGGTTCAAAGGATCCAGTCAGTGGAAGGGTGGGGACAGGGGTGTATATCCCAGATTTCAATGTAAGCGGTTAACTGATTACCTGTCAGTGTATGCAGCCTGGTTGATGGCCATGATTCTAGGTTTGAGATGGATGGAGGAGGTGAAACCACTCAGAGTGGTGACCTGCTCTGATTGGGCTGCAGTGTTGAGTAGTGTGAAGACGGGCTTGTTTGTGGAGATGATGGTGCCGGATGATGGGATTGGTCCTCTGTAGCTCAATTGGTAGAGCACGGCGCTTGTAACGCCAGGGTAGTGGGTATGATCCCCGGGACCACCCATACGTAAAAATGTATGCACACATGACTGTAAGTCACTTTGGATAAAAGCGTCTGCTAAATGGCATATTGTATTATTATGAGAGGATGGGAGCGGTGGTCAGCTTTTGCTGGGTTCCCGCCCATGTGTGTTTGGAGCAGTGGAGGCTGCTGAGGGGAGGACGGCTGATAATAATGGCTGGAAAGGAGCTAATGTTAGCAGACTACGGTTTGGGCACTCCGGTTTGAATGCCACATTGTGGATGATGGGGAGACATGAAACAGGTCTGTGTGATGAATGTTTAGTGGAGGAAATGGTGGAGCATGTATTGATATTTTATGAATTGTATGATGTAGATAGGGAGAGATTGTGTGACAGGGTTAGAGAGGCTGGACTGGGTTGGGGTTTGGGTGGTGTAGTGGGGGGGGGGGGGGGGGGGGGGGTAGAGAGGCTGGACGGGGTTGGGGTTTGGGTGGTGTAGTGGGGGGGGGGGGGGGGAGGGTAGAGAGGCTGGACTGGGTTGGGGTTTGGGTGGTGTAGTGGGGGGGGGGAGGGGGTAGAGAGGCTGGACGGGGGGGGTTTGTTGGGTTTGGGTGGTGTAGTGGGGGGGGGGGGGGGGGGGAGGGTAGAGAGGCTGGACTGGGTTGGGGTTTGGGGTGGTGTAGTGGGGGGAGTGGGGTAGAGAGGCTGGACGGGGTTGGGGTTTGGGTGGTGTAGTGGGGGGGGGAGGGGGTAGAGAGGCTGGACTGGGTTGGGGTTTGGGTGGTGTAGTGGGTGGGGGGAGGGGGTAGAGAGGCTGGACTGGGTTGGGGTTTGGGTGGTGTAGTGGGTGGTGTAGTGGGTGGAGGGAAGTGGTGTCTAGGGCTCGATTTCACTTTCTTAGAGGAACAGGACTAATGAAGAGAATTGAATGTAGGGAGGCCGTGACACTCCAGTACTGTAGGTGGCGATGTATGCATCTTAAAGATTGGATGCAATCTGCCAACCCGGAGAAGAAGACGACAGCTGGTGACATCTCGAGAGAGACTATGCTAACTATTTAGTTATAGAAACGTGATACCATCAATGCAAGCTGTAAAATGACTCCCAGCTTAGAACACAGCAACCTTTGTAATGTAGCTAGCTAGCTAGTTAGAACACGTCGATCTGTTGCTAGCTAGCAGGAGCAGATAGCGTTATCACTAGCTAGCATGTCATTCCTGGACAAGGAGCATTTAACTTTCAGTTTATTCCAAGTAATAATTGAAGACTACAAAAATCTATAGGACAAGTAGTGTAAATCTGATACAGTCATCAAGGCAGGACCCACTGATTTCATTCCTACTGACAAATAAGAAATGGCTCATTATCTCTGTCAATAGTAGGATGATTGCAGAGCAGACTGTCAGGATGTCCATTTTCTAGCTCACAAACTACATTCCTTTTCTGTGATGATTTATTTTATTCATTCTTGTCTCTCACTTTTGTCTCACGTGATCTATTCAGCCCTCCTGTGTCCTGCTCCCAGAGATGAACCAGGTGCTATTCACCAAGCATGGGCTGATTCACTCACCTGTCACCTCAACCATCCTACTGCAGTTTCAACTCAACCCTGACGTCACTATTTAGACATTGGGACCACATATATGGGGCGGCAGGTAGCTCGCTGGTTCTAATCCCCGAGCCGACTAGGTGAAAAATCTGTCGATGTGCCCTTAAGCAAGGCACTTAACCCTAATTGCTCCTGTAAGTCGCTCTGGATAAGAGCGTCTGCTAAATGACACAAACACACACACATATATATATATATATATATATATATATATATATATATATATATATATATATAAAACATAAAAAATAAATAATAAACATGACGTCACTATTTAGACATTGGGACCACATATGCCTTTTTTGTTGTTGTTGTTGTCTTACAGTCATTTTAGAGTTGAAGAACACCCACTACAGATACAGTGGGGAGAACAAGTATTTGATACACTGCCGATTTTGCAGGTTTTCCTACTTACAAAGCATGTAGAGGTCTGTAATTTTTATCATAGGTACACTTCAACTGTGAGAGACGGAATCTAAAACAAAAATCCAGAAAATATGCAATATTCTAATATAAAAATGCAATAAAATGCAAAATAATTACTTAAAAATCATACAATGTGATTTTCTGGATTTTTGTTTTAGATTCCGTCTCTCACAGTTGAAGTGTACCAATGCATCCAACATTATGCATGCCCACCATGATATTGGCCAGCTGCTATTTGAGAACTCATCTGGTTTAGAAATCAAACTCTGGGTATCTTATTGCAGAGCACATTGTACAATTGTTTTTTTTTTAGAGAAGATTGTATTGCAAGGTGTGTGTGTTATACAGTGGGGGAAAAAAGTATTTAGTCAGCCACCAATTGTGCAAGTTCTCCCACTTAAAAAGATGAGAGAGGCCTGTAATTTTCATCATAGGTACACGTCAACTATGACAGACAAATAGAGAAAAAAAAATCCAAAAAATCACATTGTAGGATTTTTTATGAATTTATTTGAAAATTATGGTGGAAAATAAGTATTTGGTCAATAACAAAAGTTGAAAATTACAGGCCTCTCTCATCTTTTTAAGTGGGAGAACATGCACAATTGGTGGCTGACTAAATATTTTTTCCCCCCACTGTAGCTATACCATGATATTTGCAATGTTACTAAATAACCCTCCAATTGTTCTCCACTACTTCCCCCGCTAAAACCCCTCCCCATCCCAAGTTGGGCCGTCATCCCAGTGATCAGGATACCACCCCCGTCCCCCCGGATCCCTAGGGCCCCAAGAGGCCAGGACCCATCCATCGAAAACATCACAAAATTAACTTAAATATGATTAGACTGTAGTTTACTACAGTGTCTGTAAATAAATATTGACAATGGAAAGAAGTGGAGGACGCTCAACGTGAGTCGAAGTACAATCATAACATGTAATCATGACTGAAAAGGAAAAGGCACAACGCACACATAGGTTAGGTTACTATGGTGACCATAGGTTAGGTTACTATGGTGACCATAGGTTAGGTTGCTATGGTGAGCATAGGTTAGGTTGCTATGGTGAGCATAGGTTAGGTTGCTATGGTGAGCATAGGTTAGGTTGCTATGGTGAGCATAGGTTAGGTTACTATGGTGAGCATAGGTTAGGTTACTATGGTGAGCATAGGTTAGGTTACTATGGTGAGCATAGGTTAGGTTACTATGGTGAGCATAGGTTAGGTTGCTATGGTGAGCATAGGTTAGGTTACTATGGTGAGCATAGGTTAGGTTACTATGGTGAGCATAGGTTAGGTTACTATGGTGAGCATAGGTTAGGTTGCTATGGTGAGCATAGGTTAGGTTACTATGGTGAGCATAGGTTAGGTTGCTATGGTGAGCATAGGTTAGGTTACTATGGTGAGCATAGGTTAGGTTACTATGGTGAGCATAGGTTAGGTTACTATGGTGAGTGAGCGTTGCGCCCAGGGTTTTTAGAAGTGGGAGGGACATATCTATTTTTTATTTTATCCAGTTGGATAAACACTCCAAAAAGCCTACCCGACCGCTCGGAGGCGTCCGCATGGTCCTAAAGCACACCGTTGCCTCGTGTTGTATCACATTCCAATAATAAAACTGGGGGGGACATG
This sequence comes from Coregonus sp. 'balchen', assembly GCA_902810595.1. Lineage (NCBI taxonomy): Eukaryota > Metazoa > Chordata > Actinopteri > Salmoniformes > Salmonidae > Coregonus > Coregonus sp. 'balchen'. The sequence continues at coordinate 50,930,032 of LR778275.1, read as the reverse complement.
TCCCCCCCGTCCCCAGTGAAAGTTGTGCCCCGGTTGTGCCTTTGGTAATTTAACCAATTTCTTAGGTTATTTTTGCTCATTTTGATATTGCCTTTAGGGCGTAAAAGTGCTGGGACCATGGCTGGTACGGGAGCTGGGACCATGGCTGGTACGGGAGCTGGGTCACATACGCCTAAAATAACATTGTGGGACTGGGGTTGGGTTTGGGACCAGTTCCTGTGGTAGCGGTTGGGAGTTGGACAGAAAGCCAGCGGGCCGGAGCGGGATGAAGAAATGGGTCCCTCCCAGACCTCTACTGAGCACCGTGACAGTGAAGCCTGTAACGTTGGAGCTGTTTATTACTGTGTCAGTGTGAAAAGTAGGGAATTAGCTAGGGAAACTGACAGATAACTAATGTTACATTGATATACTGACGATTTTTCAGTATGTCAATCTTCAATTGTTTGGCCGATGGTTTCATCGTTTGATTCAGGTCTAGTGTGATTGAGGCAAAAGTAATAGCTAACGCTAGCTAACTTTTGGCCAGCGCTCTCGCTAAAGGTACATCAACTGGTGAAAGTTAGCCAAGTTCATTTACTTCTGAAACGGGATTCCTGCAACAGCTACAAAACATTTCCGTACAAACAACAGCTGGTAGACAGTAATAATAGCCACCTCATATCACTATCTGACAGATAACTGGAGGCTAGAGGCTGACCTGGCTGTGGTAGCTACTAGCTAGCGTTGCTAATTCATTCACCTCAGTCCAGAGGGGATGAAACATTAGCTAACGTTACAATACTAGCTCAGCCCTGCGAATAAACACTAGTTTAGTATTTTTTATTCTGTTAAGTTAAACAGCAGTTACCTCGCCAGCTACATCAGTCAACTAAAGAGTTGCCAGTTTCTGCTCTGCTTGATTTTACAACTCGGCGAAAAGAGCGCAACACATACACACTGAGCTATGCTCAACTCTCCCGTGCTGATCCAGCCAGCCTTCCAGAAGCTGTGCCTTCACACAGTCTGTCAGCATGCGGTTCTAAATCCAGCCGGCTGAACACTCCAAACAGCCTACCCGACCTCTCGGAGGCGTCCGCATGGTCCTAAAACACCCATTGGCACTTTTGTATCACATTGCAATGATAAAACTGGGGGGGCACAAAAATGCAATTTCAGAATATGGGGGGGGACATTTATTCATATAAAATTATGAATAAATACAGCAATATAACTATCTGTATGTAAAATATTAACATTTGACATTTTAGTCATTTAGCAGATGCTCTTATTACATTTTACATTTACATTTTAGTCATTTAGCAGACGCTCTTATCCAGAGCGACTTACAGTTAGTGAATACATATTTTTTTTTATACTGGCCCCCCGTGGGAATCGAACCCACAACCCTGGCGTTGCAAACGCCATGCTCTATCAACTGAGCTACATCCCTGCCGGCCATTCCCTCCCCTACCCTGGACGACGCTGGGCCAATTGTGCGCCGCCCATGAGTCTCCCGGTCGCGGCCGGCTGCGACAGAGCCTGGATTCGAACCAGGATCTCTTATCCAGAGCGACTTACAGTTAGTCCATTCATTTTAAGATAGCTAGGTGGGACAAATACATATCAGTCAAATATAGAGGATCCGAACACTCCATTCCAGCTTGTCACGGATTCAGCCGAGGCTGCCCCTCCTCCTTGCTCGGGCAGGCTTCGGCGTTCGTCGTCACCGGAGTACTAGCTGCTACCGATCCATGTTTCTATGTTCAACTTGTGAAGGTTGTTGTTATTTATTTTACCTTCGAGTAAAGCACGTCTTCTGATCAGCTCTGTGTCCTGCGCTTGACTTCGCCTACCGCATTTCACTGACGCCCTGACACAGCTAAACAATGGAAATATAGTGTTTGGCAACAAAACCCATTTTAATACACATCTAACATCCATGAATTCAAAATCTGAGAACAGTAATATGTTACACACACATGAAGGTACCCATAAGCAATAATTTCTAATGAAAAAATACAAATGTGAAGAAAATAATGTGTGGATATAGTGGTCAAAACCCTCGTCATCTCTTTTCTATGGAACATTGGTAGTTTTGTGGAAAATGGTTGTTGTAACGTTTCTTGAATACTGTAGCAAGAAACTATATGACTATAAGCATTAAATCTGTTGAAAATCTTTTCATATCAACATTTTCTTTTTTAAATGTATGGCAACTCAAGTGACAGAATACATCCAAAGTATTTTACAGCAGTTGTCATGATAGATGAAAGATCAACATACAGATGGCCTTAAATAAATTATTCTTTATACAGTATCTTCAGAAAAATAGTTATCTGAAACCGATATCGATCCAATTTCTCTCAACTGTATTTATAAAGCTCTTTTTACATCAGAAGATGTCACAAAGTGCTTATACAGAAACCCAGCCTAAAACCCCAAACAGCAAGCAATGCAGATGTAGAAGCATATCTGAATCTCACCTTTGCAGTTGGGAAGTCGGGAGAGTTAAAGACAGGACCGAAGGATCGTTGTCATCCATAAATTACCCTCCATCTTGTTATTTTCCTCCCTGAAGTGATAGCAGAGGGCGGAGGAGAGAAGAGCAACTGGAGCACACAATGTTTCTGATTTACCCCTGATGCTAGGAGGATACCGTTTTCACCCAGAGCAGAGGGTTAAACCACCACCACCCACACTTACTGTGGTGAATAACAACATGTATTCACAGACTAGACTGATGTCGTGTTTCAAATGGCACCCTATTGGCTACCCACTGGTTGAATCAACGTTGTTTCCACGTCATTTCAATTAAATTACGTTGAACCAAAGTGGGAAAAGACGTTGAATTGAAGTCTGTGCCAAGTGGGTAACAGTGCACTTATTTTGACCAGAGCTCATTGAAGTAATAGAGGGAACAGAGTGCAAATTGAGAGGTACACTGAGTTTACTGTTACAGATTCAATCAATCTATATTGTTCATTCACATGTCCCTCTACATTATCCTATTATTTACAAACCCAAATACTGCTACCCCAGACCCCAAAACTGCTAACCCAGGCCCAAATACTGCTAACCCAGGCCCAAATACTGCTAACCCAGGCCCAAATACTGCTAACCCAGGCCCAAATACTGCTAACCCAGGCCCAAATACTGCTAACCCAGGCCCAAATACTGCTAACCCAGACCCAAATACTGCTAACCCAGACCCCAAAACTGCTAACCCAGGCCCAAATACTGCTAACCCAGGCCCAAATACTGCTAACCCAGACCCAAATACTGCTAACCCAGGCCCAAATACTGCTAACCCAGACCCAAATACTGCTAACCCAGACCCAAATACTGCTAACCCAGACCCAAATACTGCTAGCCCAGGCCCAAATACTGCTAACCCAGGCCCAAATACTGCTAACCCAGGCCCAAATACTGCTAACCCAGGCCCAAATACTGCTAACCCAGGCCCAAATACTGCTAAGTATTTCTTTAGAATTAGTGCAAGTTTTCCTTAGTTACAGATCAGTTAGGAAGTCGGTGTTGTTTTTATTCCACTGTGCAATTGCACTTTGTGAGTCACTCCTTCCATATTTGTGAGTCACTCCTCCCTCTTCTTCTCCCTCTCCTTCTTCTCCCTCTCTTCTCCCTCTTCACCTCCCTCTCTTCTCTCTCTTCACCTCCCTGTGGGGTTTAAAACCCCTGCTCTCTGGGTATGAATCTCAAATAGCACTCTATGTGCCCTGGTCAAAAGTAATGCACTACATAGGGAATAGGGTGAAATGTGGGACATAGCCTGATCTGAGATAGATCGGTTTGGGTTAGGAGAGAGCGAGAGAGATGTTGCAGCTAACATACAGAGAGAGAGGAAGTGGGGGGGGGTTTCAACCACAATGTTGTGGTGGTTCCACAGAACAGCGTCAGGTGGTCTAAGGGTGTTTTCATATGGTACCCTCTTCCGAAAACATTTGAAACCCTACCTCTTTAAAGAGTATCTTAAATAATCCCACAGCACCCCCCCCCCCCCCCCGTAAAAAATAAACAAATATTTTAAAAAACCTTTCGTGAAATAACACTCGCACTTGACTTTATTCCCCCTTACTAGCTCTGACTTTGCTGATAGCTACTTTATTGAGGAACATTTTACTTACTATGCCTGTGATATGTGGTTGTCCCACCTAGCTGTCTTAAGATGAATGCACTAACTGTAGGTCGCTCTGTATAAGAGCGTCTGCTAAATGACCGAAATGACCGAAATGACCGAAATGACCGAAATGTAAAATGAGTGGAATGGTATCAAATACATAAAACAAGGCCTCCAAAGTGGCGCAGAGGTCTAAGGCGTCACTACAGACCCCCTGGTTCGATCCCAGGCTGTATCACAACCGGCCGTGATCGGGAGTCCCGTAGGGCGGCGCACAATTGGCCCAGCGTCGTCCGGGTTAGGGGAGGGTTTGAACAGGGGGGGCTTTACTTGTCTCATTGCGCTCTAGCGACTCCTTGTGGCGGGCCGGGTGCCTGCAGGCTGACCTCGGTCGTCAGGTGAACAGTGTTTCCTCCGACACATTGGTGCGGCTTGCTTCCGGGTTAAGTGGGCGGGTGTTAAGAAGTGCGGTTTGGCGGGTCATGTTTCGGAGGACGCATGACTTGACCTTTGTCTCCTGAGCCCGTTGGGGAGTTGCAGCGATGAGACAAGATCGAAAAAGGGGGTAAAATACCAACCCCCAAAAATAAATAAATAAATAAATATATATATATACATAAAATACATGGTTTCCATGGTTTCCATGGTTTCCATGGTTTCCAGGTGTTTGACTCCATTCCATTCGCTCCATTCCAGACATTATTATGAGCCGTCCTCCCCTCAGCAGCCTCCTGTGCTGGCTAGATACACTATCCAGTGGTCTGAGCTCAGGCCCTGGGCTAAGATGAGTCATTGACCATGACCTGTTTCATGTGGTTAGTCTTCAGGCACTGGAGGAACAATCACTGTGACCCCACATGTCCCCTCAGGCTCCAGGGTGAAGTTTCCCCTTAGGTACAGATCTATCTTTAACTATTAGCGGGGGAAATGCTAAACTGACCCAAAATCAGCGTCTAGGGACAATTTTAACAGTCTCAAGTCTCAAGATAGATCTATACTCACCAGTCTCAAGTCCCCCTCTGTATAGATAGATCTATACTCACCAGTCTCAAGTCCCCCTCTGTATAGATAGATCTATACTCACCAGTCTCAAGTCCCCCTCTGTATAGATAGATCTATACTCACCAGTCTCAAGTCCCCCTCTGTATAGATAGATCTATACTCACCAGTCTCAAGTCCCCCTCTGTATAGATAGATCTATACTCACCAGTCTCAAGTCCCCCTCTGTATAGATAGATCTATACTCACCAGTCTCAAGTCCCCCTCTGTATAGATAGATCTATACTCACCAGTCTCAAGTCCCCCTCTGTATAGATAGATCTATACTCACCAGTCCCAAGTCCCCCTCTGTATAGATAGATCTATACTCACCAGTCTCAAGTCCCCCTCTGTATAGATAGATCTATACTCACCAGTCTCAAGTCCCCCTCTGTATAGATAGATCTATACTCACCAGTCTCAAGTCCCCCTCTGTATAGATAGATCTATACTCACCAGTCCCAAGTCCCCCTCTGTATAGATAGATCTATACTCACCAGTCTGAAGTCCCCCTCTGTATAGATAGATCTATACTCACCAGTCTCAAGTCCCCCTCTGTATAGATAGATCTATACTCACCAGTCCCAAGTCCCCCTCTGTATAGATAGATCTATACTCACCAGTCCCAAGATAGATCTATACTCACCAGTCCCAAGTCCCCCTCTGTATAGATAGATCTATACTCACCAGTCTCAAGATAGATCTATACTCACCAGTCTCACATTACAAGCCTTTGAAGAGGAACCACCACGCGACTATATTTCTTTAGTGGTAATATTATCAAGCATATTATGAGTATTTCCCTATTCCCTGACATAGATATACTGCTGAGTGAGACCTGTATGTACAGTATAGGCATATTCAGGTAAGAAACCCCTGTATGAAAACATTGTCTTTAAATCACTGTTATTTGTATGATTGACTGTCTGAAATAAATAGCGTTTGTTTTAGCTCGGTTGGTTGATTGGTCGAGACTGATTGCAGCACTGAGGGATTGCAGGTTTGGTCTCGGCTGGACGGGAAACGGGAATGCGCATCCCATCTGCGGCGCGCTCCCGACTGATTTTCACAGAATGGAGCTGGAAAGAATAAGTGTGTCAGAGTTGTTACGAAGCTGAGGAGTCGGCGACGGCGGTGAAAACCCTTACATTCTGAAGACCGACCAACTGAAATCACAATATTGCCTTTTCCGATCAATTGTAGCAGTTTTCCCGTTGGATACAGAGGAAAACATTCTGGATTTGTGACAGTAAGTAGCCGCTTGCTTTCTGTCTCTCCTGAAACCCACCTTGATTTTTGACCTATATTTAACGCGCTGCATTTGCAAAACGTTGTTAGAATAATGTTACATTGGAATCAGGGGACGCTCATCTGTTGAAAGGCGATGCAATGTTGAATTTTAGCCTATTATATCGGATTACTTATTAGCCTACTCGCTGATTATGGAGCCATATCAGGCTACCATGATTAGCCTACATTTCTACAGCGGTGGAATCGAGAGACATTTGGAAACACAAAAATGGCCAAGGCAGATTTATCCTGTGTTTAAATGCAAGAAAAAACAAGACGATTATCGCTAGGCCGAAAATGCACTAGGCTACAACGTTCATGCATTTCAACGAAGGCAGCATATTAGAATTGAATTGCATCTGGAGCTGGCAACGATGTGTTCAGGCTAAATGGGTGTGTTGTGGTAGCCGTGTACAAGGCTAGTGTATTGGTGCCCTGTTCATGGAATATGCAGTGTATGCCAACCGAGGGACAAGCACAGAGAAAAGTCGTGGATGGTTCCCGGCCTGTAAACACTATTGCCGGGGAGAATAATACCACATATCATTTAGTAAGATAACCCTAATTGGGGCAATATGTACCATTCATCTAAATTCTTAATTAAGCCTACACAAATTATAAAGGCGTGGCGAGTCATTGATATGGGCGTGTTCTCTTGCCAGCGTTTCATCTGTGCTTTTTTGACACCCTATAATTTCCAAATTGTCTCATCACAGCGACTCGGCCTGTCACAGCACTGTTGGTTCAGCGACTCGGCCTATTCTAGGGCTGGGCGATATGGCCTAAAAATCAGATCTCAATTTTTTTTTCAAACTTATGGGCGATTCACGATATATATATATATACATGTTTTTAAATGTTTTCTCTAAATAATCTTTGTACAATTTAAAGGTCAAATAACTGCACTGGGTAGACTGTTACCCTGTTTCATGTGTGCACAATCCATAGGTAAGGATGTACAGTGCATGTAAGTATGCCCCCAATGCAATTATGCAGTCTAATACATCCACAATGGGAATTCAGTTCTTTATTCTGTTTATTGTCAAACTAATTAATGATTGTATTTAATTTTAAATGATGTAACATGCCAACCTTGTTTAGCATTAGCTAGTCCGAATATGGCATGATTCCACAATTTGTATCCGTTTGCATCACTTTCAGTTAGGGACTTTTATTTTGAAGGCGAACCGTAAATTCAACACATGGAGGACAACAGCCGCCGGTGACCATAGCAACGGAGTAAACACATTTTAGACATGTGAAAAGTGAATCTCTATTAACACCATAAGTATGCATAAAAAGTATTTACAGTCAACAGAAATGATGAACCCAAAAAGAGATGAGAAACAATGTATGTCCTGATGTGTCACCACGCATTCTACGTAATCGAGCATGGTGGAACGTAAATATGTGGTCCTCTGTAGCTCAGCTGGTAGAGCACGGCGCTTGTAACGCCAAGGTAGTGGGTTCGATCCCCGGGACCACCCATACACAAAAATGTATGCACGCATGACTGTAAGTCGCTTTGGATAAAAGCGTCTGCTAAATGGCTTATTATTATTATTATTATTATTACTATATTAAATACGCCTCAACCAATGAAAACGTGTGGTGGGACACCGCCCACAGCCGACCATGCCCCGTTCCGTGACCATGCCCCGTTCCGTGGCGAGGGGTACTTGCAACAGGCTAAATTCTCGGTGTCACACTGCCTCTCAGTTGCACCGCTCTGCTCTGGATTACCTACAACAGTAGATTGAGGAGATCTCTTTGATAACCTGTGTTATTCATATTCCCAAATGAACACATGCTAGTTGTAATCTGATCGGTGCTAGAGCAGGCTAATGCCTAATCCAACAAATTACAGTTTATTGGCTGAACGGGTTAATTTCCTCAACATTCAACTCTGTGTAGATTTAGCTGCGTCCTACACCCTGGTTCAGTGGTCACCAACCTTTTCTGAGTCAAAATGCAAGCAGAGGGATACCACTCGGATTGTTTTAAAACATGACTTTAAAAAACATAAGCCAATGCAACGTTAACCAATTAGAAACTGTTCTGTAACAATGAGGTTTGTGCAGTAGGCTATAGGTCCAGTACATTATCACTGCATATTGGCTATGATTGAATTGCCCTGTGAAATTATATTTCACAAAAAATTGCTATATGATCAAACTGGTAATAGATCATTTGATGAATTACTTGTGAGGCACAACTAAATGAGCATCATTTTATTTTTTTTATTTTTTACTGGACTGATGGCCTGCATCTGATGGTCAGTCTGAGGGGAGGGAACAGCGGTGAGGCTGCCTCTCACCTGACTCACCGTCCCTCTGCTCTCCCTCCCTCTGCTGAGAAAAGGGGACAGTCTTCCAGCTGATGGTGAAACTCAAGTCACACTGCATTATTTCTGCCTCATGCACCAATTCATGTTGTTACTCCTATGACCAGAGAAAGGGAAATAATCCTAGATATTAAAAAAGACACCATCTCTAATAATAACAACCCAAGCTTATCAGAACACGTTGCTATACTCATTCATTACAGCTGCAGTGCTGGTTGTAGTGTGAGTGGAAGTAGGGAGAACGTGTATTTTATGGCTTATAAAGGTGTTGACCAAAGTGTTGACAGCTGGACAACAACTAAAACATTAACTTACTGATAAAAACAGCAGCTCTTTGCTGGATTCGTTGAGTCTCTCTCAAGTTAAACGTTTTGAAATCTCACAGTATCAACTTTGCTGTGTGTTCGAGGCTTCTTTTAACTGAGCTATCTGATTGGCCAGCGGTAGGCCTATAGGTGCCCTTGATTTGCTCTCTGGGCCTGCTGGGTAGGCGGAGTTCTACCTTTTTAGACACATGAAATGGTTCAGAATGGGAACACTTTGGCTTCCTGGCGCCAGGGCTGCTGAATCAAGTGCACCTACCACCAACAGGGCTGCTGAATCAAATGCACCTACCACCAACAGGGCTGCTGAATCAAGTGCAGCTACCACCAACAGGGCTGCTGAATCAAGTGCACCTACCACCAACAGGGCTGCTGAATCAAATGCACCTACCACCAACAGGGCTGCTGAATCAAGTGCACCTACCACCAACAGGGCTGCTGAATCAAATGCACCTACCACCAACAGGGCTGCTGAATCAAGTGCACCTACCACCAACAGGGCTGCTGAATCAAATGCACCTACCACCAACAGGGCTGCTGAATCAAATGCACCTACCACCAACAGGGCTGCTGAATCAAGTGCAGCTACCACCAACAGGGCTGCTGAATCAAGTGCACCTACCACCAACAGGGCTGAAGAATCAAATGCACCTACCACCAACAGGGCTGCTGAATCAAGTGCACCTACCACCAACAGCACCAAACAAAAACAAACAAATAGGAACACAAGGCTTTATCGTCGGGATATTTACAGAAATGTTTGGTGATTGACTAGGAATGCCTTGGAGATGGACCAGTCGATCGACCGGTTGGTGACCACTTCCCTAGTTAATCCCTGAATCCACCTTTTTCCAACCGTTTACAGTAGGCCATAGTGTCGGCCCATACCATGACCATCTATTTGCATGGTAATCCACCTTACTACAACCGTTTACAGTAGGCCATAGTGTCGGCCCATACCATGACCATCTACTTGCATGTAATCCACCTTTTTCCAACCGTTTACAGTAGGCCATAGTGTCGGCCCATACCATGACCATCTACTTGCATGGTAATCCACCTTTTCCAACCGTTTACAGTAGGCCATAGTGTCGGCCCATACCATGACCATCTATTTGCATGGTAATCCACCTTTTCCAACCGTTTACAGTAGGCCATAGTGTCGGCCCATACCATGACCATCTACTTGCATGGTAATCCACCTTTTCCAACCGTTTACAGTAGGCCATAGTGTCGGCCCATACCATGACCATCTACTTGCATGGTAATCCACCTTTTCCAACCGTTTACAGTAGGCCATAGTGTCGGCCCATACCATGACCATCTATTTGCATGGTAATCCACCTTTTCCAACCGTTTACAGTAGGCCATAGTGTCGGCCCATACCATGACCATCTACTTGCATGGTTTGGGCCTGCTGTATTTTAGTTCGCGTTGGTTGCAGTGATGAACCTCTGCAGTGTCGCAGTCAGCCAGTGTAGACATAAAGCTTTGTATCAGAGAGGTTTATACAGTGAGGGGAAAAAAGTATTTGATCCCCTGCTGATTTTGTACGTTTGCCCACTGACAAAGACATGATCAGTCTATAATTTTAATCGTAGGTTTATTTGAACAGTGAGAGACAGAATAACAACAAAAAAATGCATGTTATAAATTGATTTGCATTTTAATGAGGGAAATAAGTATTTGACCTGTCTGCAAAACATGACTTAGTACTTGATGGCAAAACCCTTGTTGGCAATCACAGAGGTCAGACGTTTCTTGTAGTTGGCCACCAGGTTTGCACACATCTCAGGAGGGATTTTGTCCCACTCCTCTTTGCAGATCTTCTCCAAGTCATTAAGGTTTCGAGGCTGACGTTTGGCAACTCGAACCTTCAGCTCCCTCCACAGATTTTCTATGGGATTAAGGTCTGGAGACTGGCTAGGCCACTCCAGGACCTTAATGTGCTTCTTCTTGAGCCACTCCTTTGTTGCCTTGGCCATGTGTTTTGGCTCATTGTCATGCAGGAAAACCCATCCACGACCCGTTTTCAATGCCCTGGCTGAGGGAAGGAGGTTCTCACCCAAGATTTGACGGTACATGGCCCCGTCCATCGTCCCTTTGATGCGGAGAAGTTGTCCTGTCCCCTTAGCAGAAAAACACCCCCAAAGCATAATGTTTCCACATTTTTTACATTTACATTTTAGTCATTTAGCAGATGCTCTTATCCAGAGCGACTTACAGTTAGTGAGTGCATACATTATTATTATTTTATGTTAAAAAAAAATCATACTGGCCCCCCGTGTTAATCGAACCCACAACCATGGCGCTGCAAACGCCATGCTCTACCAACGGAGCTACATCCCATGTTAGACGGTGGGGATGGTGTTCTTGGGGTCATAGGCAGCATTCCTCCTCCTCCAAACACGGCGAGTTGAGTTGATGCCAAAGAGCTCGATTTTGGTCTCATCTGACCACAACACTTTCACCCAGTTCTCCTCTGAATCATTCAGATGTTCATTGGCAGACTTCAGACTGCCCTGTATAAGCACTTTCTTGAGCAGGGGGGACCTTGTGGGCGCTGCAGGATTTCAGTCCTTCACGGCGTAGTGTGTTACCAATTGTTTTCTTGGTGACTATGGTCCCAGCTGCCTTGAGATCATTGACAAGATCCTCCCGTGTAGTTATGGGCTGATTCCTCACCGTTCTCATGATCATTGCAACTCCACGAGGTGAGATCTTGCATGGAGCCCCAGGCCGAGGGAGATTGACAGTTCTATTGTGTTTCTTCCATTTGCGAATAATCGCACTAACATTTGTCACCTTCTCACCAAGCTGCTTGGCGATGGTCTTGTAGCCCATTCCAGCCTTGTGTAGGTCTACAATCTTGTCCCTGACATCCTTGGAGAGCTCTTTGGTCTTGGCCATGGTGGAGAGTTTGGAATCTGATTGATTGATTGCTTCTGTGGACAGCTGTCTTTTATACAGGTAACAAGCTGAGATTAGGAGCACTCCCTTTAAGAGTGTGCTCCTAATCTCAGCTCATTACCTGTATAAAAGACACCTGGGAGCCAGAAATCTTTCTGATTGAGAGGGGGTCAAATACTTATTTCCCTCATTAAAATGCAAATCAATATATAACATTTTTGACATGCGTTTTTCTGGATTATTTTGTTGTTATTCTGTCTCTCACTGTTCAAATAGACCTACCATTAAAATTATAGACTGATCATTTCTTTGTCAGTGGGCAAACGTACAAAATCAGCAGAGGCTCAAATACTTTTTTCCCTCACTGTACATCTATTTATTAGGTAGGACCATAAAGCTCTGAGCATCTTGACACAGAGGCTTTTGAGGCAGAGGGGATAAATCTTGCAGCCTCTTGTCATCAGTGAGGAATCTGAAGTTCTATGGCATCCTTCCATCCACATCTGAAACACAAGGGCCCGGTTTCCCAAAAGCATCTTTTAAACATTGCTTCTAACGATGAGTTTAGCCTTAAGATGCTTTTGGGAGAACGGGCCCTCGACTCTGCAGTGGTACTTCGGTAGGGCTCAGGTGAGGGAATCTATAGGCATCGCTCTATCTATAGGCTGCCTTCCAAATGGTACCCTATTCCTTTTATAGTGCACTACTTTTGTCCAGAGCCCATGGGGAATAGGGTGCCATTTGGGACATGCATACTGTAGGTCTGAATTGGTGTTTTGTGTACATTAAAGTTGATATCTCTCAGCCCTGAAACGTCCCTTTAGAGGAAGTGTGGCTGTGCTGCCTGCTGGCTGGGGTTACTGCCAGGACAGGCCTGTGGATGGATGGAAAATATTGTTTTCCCTTCAGGAAATTCCTCCTTCTCCTGGGCTAGACAAAGTAGGGAGCCAAGTCCTGAGCTGATACACTTGTGATGATTCTCCGCTCAGTAATCTCTCATGGGCAGACATATAATCTGTCAGGACTAAATGGGATGCGTGTAGAACATACACTGCTCAAAAAAATAAAGGGAACACTTAAACAACACAATGTAAGTCAATCACACTTCCGTGAAATCAAACTGTCCACTTAGGAAGCAACACTGATTGACAATACATTTCACATGCTGTTGTGCAAATGGAATAGACAACAGGTGGAAATTATAGGCAATTAGCAAGACACCCCCAATAAAGAAGTGGTTCTGCAGGTGGTGACCACAGACCACTTCTCAGTTCCTATGCTTCCTGGCTGATGTTTTGGTCACTTTTGAATGCTGGCGGTGCTTTCACTCTAGTGGTAGCATGAGACGGAGTCTACAACCCACACAAGTGGCTCAGGTAGTGCAGCTTGTCCAGGATGGCACATCAATGCGAGCTGTGGCAAGAAGGTTTGCTGTGTCTGTCAGGGTAGTGTCCAGAGCATGGAGGCGCTACCAGGAGACAGGCCAGTACATCAGGAGACGTGGAGGAGGCCGTAGGAGGGCAACAACCCAGCAGCAGGACCGCTACCTCTGCCTTTGTGCAAGGAGGAGCAGGAGGAGCACTGCCAGAGCCCTGCAAAATGACCTCCAGCAGGCCACAAATTTGCATGTGTCTGCTCAAACGGTCAGAAACAGACTCCATGAGGGTGGTATGAGGGCCCGACGTCCACAGGTGGGGATTGTGCTTACAGCCCAACACCGTGCAGGACGTTTGGCATTTGCCAGAGAACACCAAGATTGGCAAATTCGCCACTGGCGCCCTGTGCTCTTCACATATGAAAGCAGGTTCACACTGAGCACATGTGACAGACGTGACAGAGTCTGGAGACGCCGTGAAGAACGTTCTGCTGCCTGCAACATCCTCCAGCATGACCGGTTTGGCGGTGGGTCAGTCATGGTGTGGGGTGGCATTTCTTTGGGGGGCCGCACAGCCCTCCATGTGCTCGCCAGAGGTAGCCTGACTGTCATTAGGTGAGATCCTCAGACCCCTTGTGAGACCATATGCTGGTGCGGTTGGCCCTGGGTTCCTCCTAATGCAAGACAATGCTAGACCTCATGTGGCTGGAGTGTGTCAGCAGTTCCTGCAAGAGGAAGGCATTGATGTTATGGACTGGCCCGCCCGTTCCCCAGACCTGAATCCAATTGAGCACATCTGGGACATCATGTCTCGCTCCATCCACCAACGCCACGTTGCACCACAGACTGTCCAGGAGTTGGCGGATGCTTTAGTCCAGGTCTGGGAGGAGATCCCTCAGGAGACCATCCGCCACCTCATCAGGAGCATGCCCAGGCGTTTTAGGGAGGTCATACAGGCACGTGGAGGCCACACACACTACTGAGCCTCATTTTGACTTGTTTTAAGGACATTACATCAAAGTTGGATCAGCCTGTAGTGTGGTTTTCCACTTTAATTTTGAGGGTGACTCCAAATCCAGACCTCCATGGTTTGATACATTTGATTTCCATTGATAATTTTTGTGTGTTTTTGTTGTCAGCACATTCAACTATGTAAAGAAAAAAGTATTTAATAAGATTATTTCATTCATTCAGATCTAGGATGTGTTGTTTAAGTGTTCCCTTTATTTTTTTGAGCAGTGTATATAATCTGTCAGGACTGAATGAGATGCGTGAGATATCGAGCTGCATTAGTTCCGGTCTTTGGGTTTTCTTCACTGGTTATTTGGAAGTATCAGGACTGGGCGAAGGCGGTACTTAAACTGCTTCGCTTTGAGTGCCCAAATTGGAAGTAGGGGACTTTGGTTGAGGTTCCTTTTGCAGGGGTGGAGACTTCACAAACCGAACTCTCAATTTCTAGCACGTATAGACTCAGAAGTTAATCACACAGCTGACCAAATTCCGAAAAATTTGACTTCTGCGTTAACAGAGATTTTCCACTCAGTGATGTTTATAAGAAATGGCAATTTCGGAGATATGATGAACACCTTCCCAATCTCAACACATTAAATTGACTGTTACTGCAGAACAAACCCAGTGTGATCACTGTGATGACCCACGTCTGGTATAAATCCCAATACATATCAAATCAAATTTTATTTGTCACATGCGCCGACCACATCCAAATTAAACGTTACTTGGAGATTATTCCATGTGATAGGGGCCTGGTAGGAAAAGGCAGATTTACCCAACTCTGTGGATACACGTGGAGTCTCCAGCATTAACCAACCCTGTGATCTAGTGCTGTAATCTGAGTTTCTATATTTGAACAATGATGAGGCTATATACAGGGGGTACCGGTACCAAGTCAATGTGCGGGGGTATAGGTTAGTTGAGGTAATTTGTACATGTAGGTAGGGGTAAAGTGACTATGCATAGATAATAGACAGCGGGTAGCAGCAGTGTAAAAACAAAGGGGGGGGGGGGGTCACTGTAAATAGTCCGGGTGGCCATTTTATTAATTGTTCAGTAGTCTTATGGCTTGGGGGTAGAAGCTGTTAAGGAGCCTTTTGGACCTAGACTTGGCGCTCTGGTACCGCTTGACGTGCGGTAGCAGAGAGAACAGTCTATGACTAGGGTGGCTGGAGTCTTTGACAATTTGTTGGGCCTTCCTCTGACACCGCCTGGTATATACAGTGCATTATGAAAGTATTCAGACCCTTTGACTTTTTCCACATTTTGTTGCGTTACAGCCTTATTCTAAAATGGATTAAATTGTGGTTTTTACTCATCAATCTACACACAATACCCCATGATGACAAAGCAAAAACAGGTTTTTAGAAATGTTAGCAAAAAAAAGTAAATATCACATTTACATAAGTATTCAGACCCTTTACTCAGTACTTTGTTGAAGCACCTTTGGCAGCGATTACAGCCTCGAGTCTTCTTGGGTATGACGCTACAAGCTTGGCACACCTGTATTTGGGGAGTTTCTCCCATTCTTCTCTGCAGATCCTCTCAAGCTCTGTCAGGTCTTCTCAATCCGCGTCATTTGACAACTTCCGTATTGAGTCAGTCACTGGGACTGTCTGCTGTAGTGTTTGCTTGTAAGCAGGAATCGGGAATAGAATTATTGTCAGATTTGCCAAATGGAGGGCGAGGGAGAGCTTTGTACAGGGTAAAGTAAAGGTGGTCTAGAGTTTTATTTTTTCTCCCTCTGGTTGCACATGTGACATGCTGGTAGAAATGAGGTCAAACAGATTTAAGTTTGCCTGCATTAAAGTCCCCGGCCTGATCTTGGTATGTCTTGATAGTCAATGGACCTTCCTTGATACAATTGAGACGTTGACCAATGCCTTGGTACGTTGACGCTGAAGAGGTTAACTGTTTGATTTGAAGTCTGCTTGGTCTTTAAGATGCAGGGTATTTGAGTACATGTTTCTATAAGAAGAACGAGATGGTGAATCTCTCATCAGTTTCCTCTAGAGCTGTTTTCATCTGGCAACCAATCACAATTCCAGATGCCAGGTGGCAGTTTTTAGTGGATCCTCATAAATAGCCCTCTCCTCTCGCTCAGTGTGTCTGTCTATATTTGTCTCCCTCTCTCTGTGTCTCTGTCCCCCTATCAACTATCTCTTCTCCATGAAAACACATGTCTTGAAATGAACATGTGGTTATTATAGGCTAGAGTTCTTAAGATCTCTGCTGCCAACCATGATTGTAGTGTTTGTCTGGTTGAACCTAACTTGAGAGCAGGGTTGTAGTGTACGCCCCAAACGGCACCCTATTCCCTATGTAGTGCACTACTTTTGACCAGGGCCCATAGTGAATAGGCTGCCATTTGGGATGCAGTCGTAGTCTCTGTAAAGGCGTCCATGCTTCCCAGACGAAACATTTCGGGAAGAGTTTGTGCATATATAATGATGACATTTTGTGACGGTTTTGTTCGTTTTGGACTTCGGTAAGGGTTTTTGTTCGGGGGCACTTTTTTTTTTTTCTTGAGGCAAGCCGAAGTCGTTAGCTAAAGTCTACACCCGTTCGACGTTGATTGGTCAATAGTAGGGATTCTTCAGTAAAGTCTTTGTCATTCAACGCAAGATGACTCGCTTTCATGCACATTTATTCATTGAGAAATACTGCACCAAACATCTTAGTTCGATGTAAAATTGCACGACTAAGATCTCCTCGGCGAAAACGTCCAAATTAATGACAGATTTCTTGAGTTATCTTAGATTCATTCTGACTATTTTGAGAAAGTCTATACTGGCTACGGTGTCTCAAAATGGACAAAGAGTACTATTTTTCTATTTTTCAAGCTAAGGTCTTTTAAGGGAATATGCGAGCAGACTCGTCGTTCGCCTAGCTGAACTGAAGCATGCTGACGTCTTAAGAGGCTCTAGTGTTAGAAATTGCCAGTGAGTCCCTCTCTGCTCTGCTCCTCTGACGTTGATCTGTTCCTGTGTTTGTGACTGTTAGGTGTGTGTGTGTGTGTGACTCATCTGTGTAGGTTAGGAGATGAAAAGTGCAAACGCCCTCTCATCTAGTGTTGTTTTGAGAAACACTGGCAGCTGCCTGCCACCCACACCAGTGGAGTAGCCCTAGTCAGCCAGCATGTGTGTGTGGTCTGGTATATTTTAGGATGTCATGAGATTTAGCAGTCATGCACATAGGGCTGTGACAGTCATGGAGTTTTGGATGGTCACCGTAATAACCGATCGAATAGCAAAATAAAGTTTTTAAAATGTATTTATTTTCGGACATCTTCTGTGCTCCTGACTACATGTGCTGCCATATAAATAGAACACGCGTCCCCATTCAAGTCAAGGACGGCATAACGGGTGGACTGGTGGTCATTGCGAGTTTACCCATAGGAGCAAAGCAGGAAGTAAAATATGTGCTGTGATATGATTCAACTCAACTGACATTCCAAAAAAATCCATTCCATTGAATGAGCCACATCAGTTAACATAATTTGAATGAACATTCTACATTACCATGGAAATTATTGCATCACAATACCAGGAAGCCATTGCGAAACCCATGAGTTTACCAGTCAAATTGCCAGGGTTAGTGGTTCCAAGCCTGTTCTATTCATTCTGTTTGTGTGCTGCTGCTTCATTGTGGTGATTCAGTCAGCTGTTCGTTCGACAAAAATAAATAAAATAATTAATATATACACTACCTTTCAAAAGTTTGGGGTCACTTAGAAATGTCCTCGTTTTCAAAAGAAAAGCTTTATTTTTTTGTCCATTTAAAATAACATCAAATTGATCAGAAATACAGTGTAGACATTGTTAATGTTATAAATGGCTGTTGTAGCTGGAAACGGCAGATTTTTTATGGAATATCTACATAGGCGTACAGAGGCCCATTATCAGCAACCATCAGTCCTGTGTTCCAATGGCACGTTGTGTTTGCTAATCCAAGTTTATCATTTTAAAAGGCTAATTGATCATTAGAAAACCCTTTTGCAATTATGTTAGCACAGCTGAAAACTGTTGTGCTGATTTTAAGATGCAATAAAACTGGCCTTCTTGAGACTAGTTGAGTATCTGGAGCATCAGCAATTGTGGGTTCAATTACAGGCTCAAAATGAACAGAAACAAATAACTTTCTTCTGAAACTCGTCAGTCTATTCTTGTTCTGAGAAATGAAGGCTATTCCATGCAAGAAATTGCCAAGAAACTGAAGATCTCGTACAACGCTGTGTACTACTCCCTTCACAGAACAGCGCAAACGGGCTCTAACCTGAATAGATAGAGGAGTGGGAGGCCCCGGTGCACAACTGAGCAAGAGGACAAATACATTAGTGTCTAGTTTGAGAAATCGACGCCTCACAGGTCCTCAACTGGCAGCTTCATTAAATAGTACCCGCAAAACACCAGTCTCAGCGTCAACAGTGAAGAGGCGACTCCGGGATGCTGACCTTCTAGGCAGAGTTGCAAAGAAAAAGCCATATCTCAGACTGGCCAATAAAAATAAAAGATTAAGATGGGCAGTCTGAGATATGGCTTTTTCTTTGCAACTCTACCTAGAAGATCAGCATCCCGGAGTCGGCTCTTCACTGTTGACGTTGAGACTGGTGTTTTTATTGCCTAGCAAGCCAGTAGGGCTGACCCCATTTTGGTTGACTGGTCGATTGTTTGGTCAATAGGCTGTTGGTCGAGGTAGAAAAACAAATAAATAAATAAATAATAATACAATTTGTGGGACTGTGAAAAGACCCCTGGTGGCATGTCTGGTGGGGAAAGTGTGTGTGTCAGAGCTGTGTGTAAGTTGACTATGCAAACAATTTGGGATTTTCAACACATTAATGTTTCTTATAAAAAGAAGTGAAGCAGTCAGTCTCTGCTCAACATTTAGCCAAGAGAGACTGACATGCATAGTATTAATATCAGCCCTCCGATTACAATGAAGAGCAAGACGTGCCGCTCTGTTCTGGGCCAGCTGCAGCTTAACTAGGTCTTTCCTTGCAGCACTGGACCACATGACTGGACAATAACCAAGATTAGACATAACTAGAGCCTGCAGAACTTGCTTTGTGGAGTGTGGTGTCAATAAAGCAGAGCATCTCCTTATTACGGACAGACCTCTCCCCATCTTTACAACCATTGAATCTATATGTTTTGACCAAGATAGTTAACAATCTAAGGTACCGGCAAGTAATTTAGTCTCCTCAACTTGTTCAACAGCCACGGGGAGGGCGTGTGACAGGGAGGGTGAGTTACAGGGAGGGCATGTGAGAGGGAGGGTGAGTTACAGGGAGGGTGAGTTACAGGGAGGGTGAGTTACAGGGAGGGTGAGTTACAGGGAGGGCATGTGAGAGGGAGGGTGAGTTACAGGGAGGGTGAGTTACAGGGAGGGTGAGTTACAGGGAGGGTATGTGAGAGGGAGGGTGAGTTACAGGTAGGGCATGTGAGAGGGAGGGTGAGTTACAGGTAGGGCATGTGAGAGGGAGGGTGAGTTACAGGTAGGGCATGTGACAGGGAGGGTGAGTTACAGGTAGGGCATGTGACAGGGAGGGTGAGTGAGAGGGAGGGTGAGTTACAGGTAGGGCATGTGACAGGGAGGGTGAGTTACAGGGAGGGTGAGTTACAGGTAGGGCATGTGAGAGGGAGGGTGAGTTACAGGTAGGGCATGTGAGAGGGAGGGTGAGTTACAGGGAGGGTGAGTTACAGGTAGGGCATGTGAGAGGGAGGGTGAGTGACAGGGAGGGTGAGTTACAGGGAGGGTGAGTTACAGGTAGGGCATGTGACAGGGAGGGTGAGTTAGAGGGAGGGTGAGTTAGAGGGAGGGTGAGTTAGAGGGAGGGTGAGTTACAGGGAGGGTGAGTTACAGGGAGGGTGAGTTACAGGTAGGGCATGTGAGAGGGAGGGTGAGTGACAGGGAGGGTGAGTTACAGGGAGGGTGAGTTACAGGGAGGGTGAGTTACAGGTAGGGCATGTGAGAGGGAGGGTGAGTGACAGGGAGGGTGAGTGACAGGGAGGGTGAGTGAGAGGGAGGGTGAGTTACAGGTAGGGCATGTGACAGGGAGGGTGAGTTACAGGGAGGGTGAGTTACAGGTAGGGCATGTGACAGGGAGGGTGAGTTACAGGGAGGGCATGTGACAGGGAGGGTGAGTTACAGGGAGGGCATGTGACAGGGAGGGTGAGTTACAGGGAGGGTGAGTTACAGGTAGTGTGAGTGTGTGACTGGACAATAATCAAGATAAGATCAAACTAAAGCCTGCAGGACTTGCTTTGTGTAGTGTGGTGTCAAGAAAGCAGAGCATCTCTTTATTATGGACAGACCTCTCCCCATCTTTACAACCATTGAATCTATATGTTTTGACAGTTTAAAATCTAAGGTAACACCAAGTAATTTAGTCTCCTCAACTTGTTCAACAGCCACACCATTCATTACCAGATTCAGCTGAGGTCTAGAGCTTAGGGAATGATTTGTACCAAGTACAATGCTCTTAGTTTTAGAGATGTTCAGGACCGGTTTATTACTGAACACCCATTCCAAAACTGACTGCAACTCCTCATTAAGAGTTTCAGTGACTTCATTAGCTGTGGTTTTTGACACGTACAGTGCATTCGGAAAGTATTCAGACCCTTGACTTTTTCAAAATTGTACAATGTTACAGCCTTATTAAATTGTCCCCCCCCCCCCTCAATCTACACACTACCCCATAATGACAATGCAAAAACAGGTTTTTAGAAATTTTGGCAAATTTATTACAAATATTTAAACAGAAGTATTACATTTACATAAGTATTCAGACCCTTTACTCAGTCATTTGTTGAAGCAGCGATTACAGCCTCGAGTCTTCTTGGGTATGACGCTACAAGCTTGGCACACCTGTATTTGGGGAGTTTCTCCCATTCTTCTCTGCAGATCCTCTCAAGCTCTGTCAGGTTGGATGGGGAGTGTCGCTGCAGAGCTATTTTCAGGTCTCTCCAGAGATTTTCGATCGGGCTCTGGCTGGGCCACTCAAGGACATTCAGCGATTTGTCCCGAAGCCACTCCTGCGTTGTCTTGGCTGTGTGCTTAAGGTTGTTGTCCTGTTGGAAGGTGAACCTTCGCCCCAGTCTGAGGTCCTGAGCGCTCTGGAGCAGGTTTTCATCAAGGATCTCTATGTACTTTGCTCCATTCATCTTTCCCTCGATCCTGACCAGTCTCCCAGTCCCTGCTGCTGAAAAACATCACAACATGATTCTGCCACCACCATGCTTCACAGTAGGGATGGTGCCAGGTTTCCTCCAGACGTGACGCTTGGCATTCAGGCCAAAGAGTTCAATCTTGGTTTCATCAGACCAGAGAATCTTGTTTCTCATGGTCTGAGAGTCCTTTAGGTGCCTTTTTGGCAAACTCCAAGTGGGCTGTCATGTGCCTTTTAATGAGGAGTGGCGTCCGTCTGGCTACTCTACCATAAAGGCCTGATTGGTGGAGTGCTGCAGAGATGGTTGTCCTTCTGGAAGGTTATCTGCTCTCCACAGAGGAACTCTGGAGCTCTGTCAGACTGAACGTCAGGTTCTTGGTCACCTCCCTGACCAAGGCCCTTCTCCCCCGATTGCTCAGTTTGGCCGGGCAGCCAGCTCTAGGAAGAGTCTTGGTGGTTCCAAACTTCTTCCAATTAAGAATGATGGTGGCCACTGTGTTCTTGGGGACCTTCAATGCTGCAGAAATGTTTTGGTACCCTTCCCCAGATCTGTGCCTCGACACAATCCTGTCTCGGAGCTCTACGGACAATTCGTTTGATCTCAAGACTTGGTTTTTGCTCTGACATGCACTGTCAGCTGTGGGACCAATTATAGACAGGTATGTGCTTTACCAAATCATGTTCAATCGATTGAATTTACCACGAGTGGACTCCAGTCAAGTTGTAGAAACATCTCAAGGATGATCAATTAAAACAGGATGCACCTTAGATCAATTTCGAATCTCATAGCAAAGGGTCTGAGTACTTATGTAAATAAGGTATTTCTGTTTTATTTTTAATACATTTGCAAAAATGTCTAAACCTGTTTTCGCTTTGTCATTATGGGGTATTGTGTGTAGATTGAGGACATAACATTATTTATTTTTTAATAAGGTTGTAATGTAACAAAATGTGGGAAATGTCAAGGGGTCTGAATATTTTCCGAAGGCACTGTATATGGTTGAATCATCAGCATACATGGACACACAGGCTTTGTTTAATGCCAGTGGCAGGTCATTGGTAAGGGCCTAGAGATCTGCCCTGCGTTACACCACACCTTACATGTTTGACATTAGAGTCTTCCATTAAAGAAAACCCTTTGAGTTCTATTAGATAGATAGCTCTGAATCCACGATATGGCAGAGGTTGAAAAGCCATAACACATACGTTTTTTCAACAACAGGTTATGGTCAATAATATCAAAGGCTGCCCTGAAATCTAACAGTACAGCTCCCACAATCATATTCTTATCAATTTCTTTCAACCAATAATTTGTGACAGTGCAGTACATGTTGAGTGCCCTTCTCTACAAGCATGCTTGAACGTCTGTTGTCAATTTGTTTACAAAGAAGTAGCATCGTATTTGATCAAACACCATTTTTCCCAACAGTTTTCTAAGAGCTAGCAGCAAGCTAATAGGTCTGCAGTTAGAACCAGTAAAGGCCGTTTTACCACTCTTGGGTGGTGGAATGACTTTGGCTTCCCTCCAGGCCTGAGGACAGACTTTCCTCTAGGCTCAGATTAAAGATATGACAGATAGGAGTGGCTATAGAGTCCGCTACCATCCTCAGTAGCTTTCCATCTAAGTTGTCAATGCCAGGAGGTTTGTCATTATTGATCGATAACATTATTTTCCACCTCTCCCACACTAACTTTACAAAATTCAAACTTACAATGCTTTTCTTTCATTATTTGTTTTTTATGCATGAATACGATGGCTCACTGTTCGTTTTTGGCATTTCCTGCCTGAGTGTGCCCACTTTGTCAATGAAGTAATCATTAAAATAATTGGCGACATCAAATGGTTTTGTGATGAATAAGCCATCTGATTAGATGAGAGATGGAGTTGAATTTGTCTTTCTGCCCATAATTACATTTTATAGTACTCAAGTGTTTTTCTATCATTCTTTATATCATTGATCTTGGCTTCATAATACAGTTTCTTCTTCTTTTTGTTGAGTTTAGTCACATAATTTCTCAATTTGCAGTAAGTCAACCAGTCAGATGTGCAGCCAGACTTATTAGCCACTCCTTTTGCCCCGTCTCTTTCAACCAGACAGTTTTTCAATTTCTCATCAATCCACGGAGCCTTAACAGTTTTAACAGTCAGTTTCCAAAACAGGTGCATGTTTATTAATAATTTAGAAGTAATTTCATAAATTCATCAATTCAAAATTGAGCTTCAACCAAAGCCATACTGTCGCCCCCACAAATCCTATAAATGGAATAGGGTGTTGGTTGGTGGGTAGACTGCCATAGGCCTGCTGCCCTGGGGCTCACTAGTATCTCAGAACACCCTAAAACAGAGTGGAGGCTTGGAGGGAAATGTCACAGGAACATTCCAGCCACAGTGTCTTTTACGAGACACTGAGGGCTAGCTATGGATGGACACACAGACTCTGAGGGCTAGCTATGGATGGACACACAGACTAACTAAGACGGCTTGTTTCAAACCCATTCATACTGACTGTCTTTGGACTTCACAAAACCATGTTAGCCAGACTCTACCAGTCTAGAGTGGAGTTGTGTTCCTGTAAATGTTTTTGGTTGAAGCTGCTGCCAGCCATCGAATGAGCTCTACGGTTTGTGGTAAATGCTGCTGCCAGCCAACAGGGTCTGAATCAGAGTTTGCTCGGTTCTTGTTTGACACTGCTAGAGAATGTGCTAAAACCTGGTTTAAGCTGCTGGCGAACCAACAGGCTCTGAGTTTGGCTCAGTTGTTAATGCTGGGTTTTATTCACCAGGATCACAACGGAAAGCAAACGGGCCGAATCAGGGCGAGACTACCTAACCTTTCCCAATAAGAAACGCTTGTTTCCATTTTCCATTGCAAAGCGCTTTGCTACTTTTTGCCCTAATGAATACAACCCTGGTTTAAGCTGCTGCCAGCCAACAGTTTCTCTGTGGGTGACCTGTCCTAGGCTGACCAGTGACCTCCATACTGACCCTTTCAGAGAGTCTGGGTGACCTGTCCTAGGCTGACCTCCATACTGACCCTTTCAGAGAGTCTGGGTGACCTATAAAGGGAAAAGGGTGCCATTTGTGACGCAGACAAACAGTTACTCTGCTTTGCTTTGCTTGGCAGCATTTGTGAGGGAATTCATTCCTCGGGAAAGCACCAACTCAACAGGCTTAACAGAATAATTCAAACCATCTCTTTAGAAATGAAATCGTGGCGTATTTTCTTCTTAAATGGCAGGGACAGTGTGTGCAGTTGCCAGCGACACGTCTGTCTTTTGTTGTTTTTGCAGAACAAGCTCTATTGTGTTGCCCTCTGGTGCATCCTAATGTCTTGATTCCATCTGAAATACACAGCGAAATTATTGAATACATGAATGACTTTACCTCCCAGTTTGTTAAAATTAGTTGTGATATTGTGTAGAAAAACATGACTTTACAATCAACATTTCTGAAAATGTATGAATTCAGTGTATCGTTAGTTAGGTGTGTCGTTAGTTGTTTTGGATATTGTTTAGGCCAGTGGTTCCCAAACTGTGGGGAGGGCTCGGCAGCAGGGGGGAAATCAGTCCGGCTTTGAACGTACTCTTTCTTGGAAGTTGTAATGGTAGAATGCACAAGGTACATCATCAGTATTCCTCTTGTCAGTCATTACATACCTTGGAAAGCTATTTATAAATTGTCAGAAATGTACAGATCAACTAGCCCGTGTCAGCTAACGTTTTTTTAGCTAGGTTTTTAGCCCATGGCTTTTTTTTTGTTGTAATTTTTGAGTCACTCAAATATCACATGAATTAGCTTTAAAGATGCTCCGCCATTTCCTGGTTGCTAAAATTCAAATAGTTTGTGTAGAGAATCATTGATCCATAACCAAAAATATTGTATTTTCAGCTGTTAAAAGCTGGTGTACAAAACTGAAAGTAAGAACGGGAAGTATAGAAATAGCTCACATAGAACAGATCTACCGCTTATTAGACTGGCTTTCAATGAGAATGACAGATCTATAACTCACATTTCTATGTGACCTGAGTGGAAAAAGTTTGTCCCTAGACTAGGCCTATATCATCAGGACCATCTTCTAAGTAAGAACAAAAAAAAAAAAAACATTTTTAACAATCTTCTCTTGAGATTACATTTTACATTTACATTTTAGTCATTTAGCAGACGCTCTTATCCAGAGCAACTTACAGTTAGTGAGTGCATACATTATTTTGTTAATTTTCATACTGGCCTCCCGTGGGAATCGAACCCACAACCCTGGCGTTGCAAACGCCATGCTCTACCAACTGAGCTACCTCCCTGCCGGCCATTCCCTCCCCTAATCTGGACGACGCTGGGCCAATTGTGCGCCGCCCCATGGGTCTCCCGGTCGTGGCCGGCTACGACAGAGCTTGGAATCGAACCAGGATCTCTAGTGGCACAGCTAGCACTGCGATGCAGTGCCTTAGACCACTGCGCCACTCAGGAGTATTAACAAAAAATTGCAACAGATGCCACTGATGTTTGCTCTTCAAATGATGTATTTTATTGGCTCTGTGGACACTAAGGGGAAGGAAACGATGTCATTTTGTAATTTGGGTGAACTACCCCTTTAACAGTTTGGCCTGTCAATCAATCACTGGGTTTTTTTGTTAGTTGGTAGGGTTTCAGAACTGTCAATCAATCACTGTGGGTGGGACTTTGAGGGAAGGTGGTAGATTAATAATCTAGTCAGAAAAACTACTCTAGTTTACTCTTTCAATGTAGTGTATTGTGGCAAAAACCCAAGAAAAAAAGGTTGTGTTCTGTCGGTAAACATGGATTCCTTGTTTGAGATATTAGCGCATATGCATAGTTAATGAGCCCAACCCCCCCAAAAAAGAAAAACCTGAATTAAAATTATACAATACATAGCCTACTGCATATTACCCATGGCAGGAAAACATAAAACAAAAAACGATTTTTAAGATGTCTTTGGGACATAATTGGTCTAGACTTTGAGTGTGGACTTGAGAGAGAATGCAGGAGCCAGGCAGCGGACCATTTCGTAGTGCTGAAACGTAAAGCAGCAACCCCAGCCCAATCAATAGGAGGTGAACAGCACCTGGTGCTGAAAATATAGCTAACTTGTTATGCAAGTGGCGCACAGCAACAGATGGGGAGAACCTACACCAGTCGAGTAATTCATTTCGACTATAATCTTCATTTTAATTTGACTTTACAAACAACGAGGGCTTAATTGGAATCTATTTCTACCGAGCCTAGGCCTATATAAAATAACTTAGCCTACCTCAGCCAGTTATGAGGCTTAACAGAGGTAGGCTTAACAGAGGTAGGCTGTGGGACTTAACATCTTTCACAATAACAAAATACATGGCCTAATGGGAATTGATTTATTAGATATTTACGTCATTTAGCAGACGCTCTTATCCAGAGCGACTTACATTGGGATAACCACTTTACAATTATTATTTTTTATTTTTTGGGGGGTTGGGGTGGGGTAAGGGGGGGGGGTAGAAGGATTACTTTATCCTATCCCAGGTATTCCTTAAAGAGGTGGGGTTTCAAGTGTCTCCGGAAGGTGGTGAGTGACTCCGCTGTCCTGGCGTCGTGAGGGAGCTTGTTCCACCATTGGGGTGCCAGAGCAGCGAACAGTTTTGACTGGGCTGAGCGGGAACTGTGCTCCCGCAGAGGTAGGGGGGCCAGCAGGCCAGAGGTGGATGAACGCAATGCCCTCGTTTGGGTGTAGGGACTGATCAGAGCCTGAAGGTACGGAGGTGCCGTTTCCCTCACAGCTCCGTAGGCAAGCACCATGGTCTTGTAGCAGATGCGAGCTTCAACTGGAAGCCAGTGGAGTGTGCGGAGGAGCGGGGTGACGTGAGAGAACTTGGGAAGGTTGAACACCAGACGGGCTGCTGGATGAGTTGTATGGATTTAATGGCACAGGCAGGGAGCCCAGCCAACAGCGAGTTGCAGTAATCCAGACTGGAGATGACAAGTGCCTGGATTAGGACCTGTGCCGCTTCCTGTGGGAAGTGTCGTACTCTCCGAATGTTGTAGAGCATGAACCTACAGGATCGGGTCACCGCCTTGATGTTAGCGGAGAACGACAGGGTGTTGTCCAGGGTCACGCCAAGGCTCTTCGCACTCTAGCAGGAGGACACAACGGAGTTGTCAACCGTGATGGCGAGATCATGGAGCGGGCAGTCCTTCCCCGGGAGGAAGAGCAGCTCCGTCTTGCCAAGGTTCAGCTTGAGGTGGTGATCCGTCATCCACACTGATATGTCTGCCAGACATGCAGAGATGCGATTCGCCACCTGGTTATCAGAAGGGGGAAAGGAGAAGATTAATTGTGTGTCGTCTGCGTAGCAATGATAGGAGAGGCCATGTGAGGATATGACAGAGCCAAGTGACTTGGTGTATAGCGAGAATAGGAGAGGGCCTAGAACTGAGCCCTGGGGGACACCAGTGGTGAGAGCACGTGGTGCGGAGACAGCTTCTCGCCACGCCACTTGGTAGGAGCGACCTGTCAGGTAGGACGCAATCCAAGAGTGAGCCGCGCCGGAGATGCCCAGCTCGTAGAGGGTGGAGAGGAGGATCTGATGGTTCACAGTATCAAAGGCAGCAGACAGGTCTAGAAGGACAAGAGCAGAGGAGAGAGAGTTAGCTTTAGCAGTGCGGAGAGCCTCCGTGACACAGAGAAGAGCAGTCTCAGTTGAATGACCAGTCCTGAAACCTGACTGGTTTGGATCAAGAAGGTAATTCTGAGAGAGATAGCAAGAGAGTTGGCTAAAGACGGCACACTCAAGAGTTTTGGAGAGAAAAGAAAGAAGGGATACTGGTCTGTAGTTGTTGACATCAGAGGGATCGAGTGTTGGTTTTTTGAGAAGGGGTGCAACTCTCGCTCTCTTGAAGACGGAAGGGACATAGCCAGCGGTCAAGGATGAGTTGATCAGCGAGGTGAGGTAAGGGAGAAGGTCACCGGAGATGGTCTGGAGAAGAGAGGAGGGGATAGGGTCAAGCGGGCAGGTTGTTGGGCGGCCGGCCATCACAAGTCGCAAGATTTTATCTGGAGAGAGAGGGGAGAAAGAAGTCAAAGCATAGGGTAGGGCAGTGTGAGCAGGACCAGCAGTGTCATTTGACTTAACAAACGAGGATCGGATGTCGTCAGCCTTCTTTTCAAAAATGGTTGACGAAGTCATCCACAGGGAGGGAGGAGGGGGGGGGGAAGGAACTTATCAAGGCATCAAGCTCATTGATGAACTCTCCAAGGGAACCTGGAGGGCGATAAATGACAAGGATGTTAAGATTAAATGGGCTAGTGACTGTGACAGCATGGAATTCAAATGAGGAGATAGACAGATGGGTCAGAGGAAAAATAGAGAATGTCCACTTGGGAGAGATGAGGATTCCTGTGCCACCACCCCGCTGACCAGATGCTCTCGGGGTATGCGAGAACACATGGTCAGACGAGGAGAGAGCAGTAGGAGTAGCAGTGTTTTCAGTGGTAATCCATGTTTCCGTCAGCGCCAAGAAGTCGAGGGACTGGAGGGTAGCATAGGCTGAGATGAACTCTGCCTTGTTTGCAGCAGAACGACAGTTCCAGAGGCTGCCTGAGACCTGGAACTCCACGTGGGTGGTGCGTGCAGGGACCACCAGGTTAGAGAGGCAGCAGCCACGCGGTGTGAGGCGTTTGTGTAGCCTGTGCGGAGAGGAGAGAACAGGGATAGACAGAGGCATAGTTGACAGGCTACAGAAAATGGCTACAATAATGCAAAGGAGATCGGAATGAAATGAACTAAACATCTGGGAAAGGAGAGAGCGGGGCCTCCCTCACCACAACACCCAAATATAACTCTCCCAACTTCCACCTCAGAAACTATAATTGTTGTAAACTACAGCGGTTCAATGTTTTAAATGTAATGTTCTGAAGGCGCGCATCAGCAGCTAAGCTAAATGTGCTAATGTTAATTAACGGACAATAGCCGGCTGACAAAATATAATGACCGCCACAGCCCTATTTATGCCTCTTTTTCATTCATCATTATTATTAAATATTG
The DNA here is from genome assembly GCA_902810595.1 of Coregonus sp. 'balchen'. Lineage (NCBI taxonomy): Eukaryota > Metazoa > Chordata > Actinopteri > Salmoniformes > Salmonidae > Coregonus > Coregonus sp. 'balchen'. The sequence continues at coordinate 50,900,420 of LR778275.1, read as the reverse complement.
TAGCATCTAGGGCTGTCCCCAAATAAAGAAAGTCTTGGTAGACCGAAAGTCGTCCATTTTTAAACATGTATTTTTCCATATATAGACATAGCCTATGTGTTTTAATAAAATCAACTATATGCATTGAGCTTGTCTGATGCTTTAATCTTACTGTTTGATGAAATAAGACACAAATGACTCGAGAGGGAGCAAGAGATATAGATAATCAGAAGGAAAAAACCTGACCCAAACATTCTCCTCCTGCTGGCTTTCTCCGATTCTGCCGTTACTCTCCTGAATTTGCCGGTGATAGGCTACACGAGGAGTCGGCAACATTCTCATGTGGAATGCCAATTTATCTTACCATTTCTACCGATCTGCCAGTTATGGTTTTCATATGCACATTTTCGTGAAAGTTTCATTTAATTTATAATAAAGTCTTCATGTCTCAATCATTGTCATGTGGTTACTAAAAATATCAAAATCTTTTTAATGAAAATTATACAAACCTAAAAAGAAACTTCTATTGCCGTTGGCAACTGTTAAAATAGCCTCCATAAAGCCAACAAATAAAAACATTGCAGCCTGCAGGTAGAAAATATCCAGATAAAAATATATATCTTATAAATCACATTGGTTACGCATGGCCTGCCTGCAACAAACTTGAAACATTGTATCAGCTATTAACTTGGGTCCGGCCCGAAGCTTGCGTTAACAAACTTGCAACATTGTATAAAATCTTCTGGGCCCAAGAAGTCTCCTGTGCCAGTGAGCTCGGGACAGACATAGCTGGAGCTCACCCGAGCCGAGTACCGGCACCTCACATTTGTGGTACATCTAATTGATTGGACATGATTTGGAAAGGCACACAACTGCAGTTGACAGTGCATACTATTTACTACATTGTAGAATAATAGTGAAGACATCAAAACTATGAAATAACACATATGGAATCATGTAGTAACCAAACAAGTGTTATAAAATCACTGGGGAAGCCAGGCCCACCCACTGGGGAAGCCAGGCCCACCCACTGGGGAACCAGGCCCACCCACTGGGGAGCCAGGCCAACCCACTGGGGAGCTAGGCCCAGCCAATCACAATGGGTTTTTCCCCACAGAAGGGCTTTATTACAGACAGAAATACTCCTCAGTTCCATCAGCTGTCCGGGTGGCTGGTCTCACATAATCCCGCAGGTGAAGAAGCCGGATGTGGAGGTCCTGGGCTGGCGTGGTTACACGTGGTCTACAGTTGTGAGGCCGGTAGGGCGGCAGGTAGCTTAGTGGGTAAGAGCGTTGTGCCAGTAACCGAAAGGTCGCTGGTTCTAATCCCCGAGCCGACTAGGTGAAAAATCTGTCGATGTGCCCTTAAGCAAGGCACTTAACTCTAATTGCTCCTGTAAGTCGCTCTGGATAAGAGCGTCTGCTAAATGACTAAAATGTAAAATGTAACGTACCAAATTCTCTAGAACAACGTTGGAGGTGGCTTATGGTAGAGAAATTAACATTCAATTATCTGGCAACAGTTCCGGTGGACATTCCTGCAGTCAGCATGCCAATTGCACGCTCCCTCAACTTGAGACATCTGTGACATTGTGTTTTGTGACAAAACTGCACATTTTAGAGTGGCCTTTTATTGTCCCCAGCACAAGGTGCACCTGTGTAATGATCATGCTGTTTAATCAGCTTCTTGATATGCCACACCTGTCAGGTGGATGGATTATCTTGACAAAGTAGAAATACTCACTAACAGGGATGTAAACACATTTGTGCACCAAATTTGAGAGAAATAAGCTTTTTAAGCGTATGGAACATTTCTGGGATCTTTTTTTATTTCAGCTCATAAAACATGGGACCAACACACTTTACATGTTGGGTTTATATTTCTGTTCAGTGTAAATTGAATAGAAACTGTCACCCTTCTTCCTAGTATTGTCTGCGGTGCCTTGTCTCAATAAAGATGTGAATAAATGATAGCGAGCCTATCCACTTTCCATCTTCCATAACCCTGAGGTGAAAGCCAGCTGGGCTGTTGTTGGACACACTGAACAAACACGTCTCTCTACCCTGCCAATGTGCCATGTCCCTGTGGGTTGTGCTAGGTCAACACATCCTAGCTCTGCCATTTGATTTGAAGACTGTCATCACATTCGATCCCTGAATGCCTCTGCTGATCCTACAGCTATTGTATGCAGTAATCATGTGTCTATGAACCAGATTTATACTGTTAGCACTGAGGCGATGTGCCCTAGTAGGAAGTCCACTGTGTGCAGCTCACCCTGCACTAACATAAAGAACATGAGAATATCTACTTCTGCTAAGCTTCCCAGTAAAGCGATGAAAACAGGCTTGCATCCCAGAAAAGTGCTCAAAATAGCCCACGTTAACATATGTAGCTTAAGAAACAAGGTTCATGAAAATAATAACAGCCATACTGCTCGTTCTGTCCGTGATTTCCTGCAAGACCGGAATGTCAGTGTTCTGCCATGGCCAGCGAAGAGCCCGGATCTCAATCCCATTGAGCACGTCTGGGACCTGTTGGATCGGAGGGTGAGGGATAGGGCCATTCCCCCCGTGGTCCTCTGTAGCTCAATTGGTAGAGCATGGCACTTGTAACGCCAGGGTAGTGGGTTCGATCCCCGGGACCACCCATACGTAAAAAAAACTTTTGATTTTGAACCCCCCTTTGTTCAGGGACACATTATTCCATTGCTGTTAGTCACGTCTGTGGAACTTGTTCAATTTATGTCTCAGTTGTTGAATCTCGTTATGTTCATACAAATATTTACACATGTTTAGTTTGCTGAAAATAAACGCAGTTGACAGTGAGAGGATGTTTCTTTTTTTGCTGAGTTTGTTGGTCCGTTGTGTGTAATGAGGAGCAAACAGACGCTGCACTTGACACATTTATGAAATTGCTGATCACAGTTACTAATAAGCACCCATTAAGAAAATACTGTAAAAACTGATAAGAACCTGTGGATTGATTGAGCAATTGAAAAATTGTATGGTTGAGAGGGATGACCAAATTTAATGAATTCCGTAAAGTGAGTGTGGAAGAGGTGAAAACATTATTGTTGTCTGTCAACAATGACAAGCCACCGGGGTCTGACAACTTGGATGGAAAATTACTGTGGATAATAGCGGACGATATTGCCACTCCTATTTGCCATATTTTCAATTTAAGCCTACTAGAATGTGTGTGCCCTCAGGCCTGGAGGGAAGCTAAAGTCATTCCACTACCTAAGAATAGTAAAGCCCCCTTTACTGGTTCAAATAGCCGAACAATCAGCCTGTTACCAACCCTTAGTAAAGTTTTGGAAAGAATGGTGTTTTGACCAGATACAATGCTATTTTACAGTAAACAAATTGACAAACTTTCAGCATGCTTATAGGGAAGGACATTCAACAAGCACAGCACTTACACAAATGACTGATTCGCTGAGAGAAACTGATGATAAAAAGATTGTGGGGGCTGTTTTGTTAGACTTCAGTGTGGCTTTTGACATTATCGATCATAGTAGAAAAAACGTATGTGTTATGGCTTTACACCCCCTGCTATATTGTGGATAAAGAGTTACCTGTCTAACAGAACACAGAGGGTGTTCTTTAATGGAAGCCTCTCCAACATAATCCAGGTAGAATCAGGAATTCCCCAGGGCAGCTGTCTAGGTCCCTGACTTTTTTCAGTCTTTACTAATGACATGCCGCTGGCTTTGAGTAAAGCCAGTGTGTCTATGTATGCGGATGACTCAACACTATACATGTCAGCTACTACAGCAACTGAAATGATTGCAACACTTAACAAAGAGCTGCAGTTAGTTTCAGAGTGGGTGGCAAGGAATAAGTTAGAAATATTTAGGACTAAAACTAAAAGCATTGTGTTTGGGACAAATCATTCACTAAACCCTAAACATAAACTAAATCTTGTAATAAATAATGTGGAAATTGAGCAAGTTGAGGTGACTAAACTACTTGGAGTAACCCTGGATTGTAAACTGTCATGGTCAAAACATATTGATACAACAGTAGCTAAGAAGGGGAGAAGTCTGTCCATAATAAAGCGCTGCTCTGCCTTCTTAACAGCACTATCAACAAGGCAGGTCCTACAGGCCCTAGTTTTGTCACACCTGGACTACTGTCCAAAAATGGAGTTAGGAAAATTGCAATTGGCTCAGAACAGGGCAGCACGGCTGGCTCTTAAATGTAGACGGAGAGCTAATATTAATAATATGCATGTCAATCTCTCCTGGATCAAAGTGGAGAGATTTGACTTAATCTCAAATCAAATCAAATGTTAGGGTGCAGGCCAGGCAGCAGGCTGTTAGCCAACCTGCCAGCTTAGTGGAGTCTGCCAATAGCACAGTCAGTGTAGTCAGCTCAGCCATACCCATTGAGACTGTGTCTGTGCCTCGACCTAGGTTGGGCAAAACTAAACATGGCGGTGTTCACCCTAGCAATCTTATTAGGATAAAGACCTCCTCCATTCCTGCCATTATTGAAAGAGATTGTGATACCACACATCTCAAAATAGGGTTACTTAATGTTAGATCCCTCACTTCAAAGGCAGTCATAGTCAATGAACTAATCACTGATCATAATCTTGATGTGATTGGCCTGACTGAAACATGGCTTAAGCCTGATGAATTTGCTGTGTTAAATGAGGCCTCACCTCCTGGTTACACTAGTGACCATATTCCCCGTGCATCCCGCAAAGGCGGAGGTGTTGCTAACATTTACGATAGCAAATTTCAATTTACAAAAAAAAAAATGGCGTTTTCGTCTTTTGAGCTTCTAGTCATGAAATCTATGCAGCCTACTCAATCACTTTTTATAGCTACTGTTTACAGGCCTCCTGGGCCACATACAGCGTTCCTCTCTGAGTTTCCTGAATTCCTATCAGACCTTGTAGTCATAGCAGATCATATTCTAATTTTTGGTGATTTTAATATTCACATGGAGAAGTCCACAGACCCACTCCAAAAGTCTTTCGGAGCCATTATCGACTCAGTGGGTTTTGTCCAACATGTCTCTGGACCTACTCACTGCCACGGTCATACTCTGGACCTAGTTTTGTCCCATGGAATAAATGTTGTAGATCTTAATGTTTTTCCACAAAATCCTGGACTATCGGACCACCATTTTATTACGTTTGCAATCGCAACAAATAATCTGCTCAGACCCCAACCAAGGAGCATCAAAAGTCGTGCTATAAATTCTCAGACAACACAAAAATTCATTGATGCCCTTCCAGACTCCTTCTGCCTACCCAAGGACGTCAGAGGACAAAAATCAGTTAACCACTTAACTGAGGAACTCAATTTAACCTTGCGCAATACCCTAGATGCAGTTGCACCCCTAAAAACGAAAAACATTTGTCATAAGAAACTAGCTCCCTGGTATACAGAAAATACCCGAGCTTTGAAGCAAGCTTCCAGGAAATTGGAACGGAAATGGCGCCACACCAAACTGGAAGTCTTCCGACTAGCTTGGAAAGACAGTACCGTGCAGTACCGAAGAGCCCTCACTGCTGCTCGATCATCCTACTTTTCCAACTTAATCGAGGAAAATAAGAACAATCCCAAATTTCTTTTTGATACTGTTGCAAAGCTAACTAAAAAGCAGCATTCCCCAAGAGAGGATGGCTTTCACTTCAGCAGTGATAAATTCATGAACTTCTTTGAGGAAAAGATCATGACCATTAGAAAGCAAATTACGGACTCCTCTTTGAATCTGCGTATTCCTCCAGGGCTTAGCTGTCCTGGATCTGCACAGCTCTGCGAGGGCCTGGGATCGGGAGAGACACTTAAGTGTTTTAGTACTATATCTCTTGACACAATGATGAAAATAATCATGGCCTCTAAACCTTCAAGCTGCATACTGGATCCTATTCCTACTAAACTGCTGAAGGAGCTGCTTCCTGTGCTTGGCCCTCCTATGTTGAACATAATAACAGCTCCTATCCCCCGGTAATACAAATATTTACACATGTTTAGTTTGTGAAAATAACGCAGTTCGACAGTGAGAGGAGTTTCTTTTTTGCTGAGGTTGTTGGTCCGTTGTGTGTAATGAGGAGCAAACAGACGCTGCACTTGGCACATTTATGAAATTCTGATCACAGTTTACTAATACAGCACCCATTAAGAAATAGTAAAAAACTGTACGAACTGGGATGATTGAGCAATGAAAAATTGATGGTTGAGAGGGTGACCAAATTTAATGAATTCCGTAAGTGAGGGTGGAAGAGGTGAAAACATTATGGTGTCTTGTAACAATTGACAAGCACCCGGGGGTTGACAAAACTTGGATGGAAATACTGTGGATATAGCGGGTCTTGCCACTCCTATTTGCCAATATTTTCAAATTTAGCTACTAGAATGTGTGTGCCCTCAGGACTGGAGGGAGCTAAAAGTATTCCGCTACCTAAGAATAGTCAAGCCACCTTATGGTTAAATAGCCGACAATCAGCCTGTTACCAACCCTTAGTAAAGTTTTGGAAAGCATGGTGTTTGACCAGATTACAATGCTATTTGACAGTAAACAAATGAAACGTTCAGCTGCGTAAGGAAGGACATTCAACAAGCACAGCCTTACCAAATGGACTGAGATTTCGCTGATTCTTTTTTATTATTTTGTTTTTTTTGTGGAGAACCTGATGATTAAAAAGCTTGTGGGGGTTTTGTTAGACTTCAGTGGCTTTTGACATTATCGATCATAGTAGAAAAAACGTATGTGGTATGGCTTTACACCCCCTGCTATCTTGTGGGATAAAGAGTTACCTGTCTAACAGAAAACAAGAGGGTGTTCTTTAATGAAGACCTCTCCAACATAATCCAGGTCGAATCAGCGAATTTCCCCCGGGCAGCGTCTAGGTCCTGACTTTTTCCGTTTACGAATGAAATGCCGCTGGCTTTGAGTCAGCCAGTGGCGTATATGTATGCGGATGATCAAACTATACATGTCAGCTACTAAGCACTGAATGATTGCAACCACTTAAACAAAAGGCTGCCAGTAGTTTCAGAGGGTGGCAAGGAAGAGTAGAAATTATTTAGGACTAAAAACTAAAAGCATGTGTTTGGGACACTCATTCACGACAAACCTAGACATAACTAAATCTTGTAAGAAATAATGTGGAATTGAGAAGTGAAGGTGACTAAAACGACTTGGCGTAACGCTGGATTGTAAACTGTCATGGTCAAAACAATTGATACAACAGTAGCTAGAAGGGGAGAACGTCTGTCCATATAAAGCGCTGTATGCATTCTTAACAGCATATCAACAAGGGCAGGTCCTACAGGGCCTAGTTTGTCACACTGACTACGGTCCAAAAATGGAGTTAGGAAAATTGCCCAATTGGCTCAGAACGGGAGCACGGCTGGCTTTAAATGTAGACGGAGAGCTAATATGAATAATATGCATGTCAATCTATCCCGGGATCAAAGGGAGAGATTGACTAAATCTCAATCAAATCAATTTTAGGGTGCAGGCCAGGCGCAGGCTGGTTAGCCAACCTGCCACGCTTCGTGGAGTCTGCCAATGCACCGTCAGTGTAGTCAGCTCAGCATTACACCATGAGACTGTGTCTGTGCCTGACCTAGGTTGGGGCAAAACTAATACATGGCGGTGGTTCACCCTAGCATCTTATTAGGATAAAGACTCCTCATTGCCATTATTGAAAGAGATTGTGATACCACACATCTACAATAATGGGTTCTTATGTTAGATCCCTCACTTCAAAGGCAGTCCATAGTCAATGAACTACTACTGCTCATAATCTTGATGTGTTGGCCTGACTGAAAAACCATGGCTTAAGCCTGATGAATTTGGCTGGTTAAATGAGTGCCTCACATCCTGGTACACTCGTGACCATATTTGTCGTGCATCCCGCAAGGCGGAGGTGTTTGCTCAAATTTACGCTAGCAAATTTCAATTTACAAAAAAAAAAAATGCGCGTTTTGTCTTTTGAGCTTCTAGTCATGAAATCTAGGCAGCCTACTCACCTCACTTTTTATAGTAGGTTTCCAGGCCTCTGGGCCACATACCGCGTTCTCTCTGAGTTTCCTGAATCCCTATCAGACCTGTAGTATAGAGGAGAATATTTAATTTTTGGTGATTTGAATATTCACTTGGAGAAGTCCACAGACCCACTCCAAAGTCTTCGGAGCCATTAGACTCAGTGGGTTTTGTCCAACCTGTCTCTCGGATACTCACTTTGCCACGGCATAATCTGGACAGTTTTGTCCCATGGAAAATTTAAATTTGTAGATCTTAATGTGTTTCCACAAAATCTGGACTATCGGACACCATTTTATTACGTTGCCATCGCAAACATTAATCTGCTCAGACCCCAACCAAGGAGCATCAAATAGTCGTGTATAAATCTCAGACAACACAAAAAATCATGATTGCCTTCCAGACTCCTTCTGCCTCCACGGACGTCAGAGGACAAAACAGTTACCCACTGAACGAGGAAACTCAATTAACCTTGAGCAATACCCTAGATGCAGTTGCCACCCTAAAAACGAACAAACATGTCATAAGAAACTAGCTCCCTGGTATACAGAAAAATTACCACGAGCTTGAGCAGCTGCAAGGAAATTGGGAACGGACATGGCGCCACACCCAAACCTGGAAGTCTTCGACTAAGTGGAAAGACAGTACGTGCAGCGAAGAGCCCTCCCTGTGCTCGGATCGATTACTTTCCATGCTTAATGAGGATAAATAAGAACCTCCAAAATTTCTTTTGATTACGGTGCAAAGAACTAAAAAGCAGCATTCCCAAGAGAGGCGGGATTACTTCAGCAGTGATAAATTCATGAATTCTTTGAGGAAGCTCATGCCATTAGAACGCAAATACGGACTCATCTTTGAATCATGGTATTCTCAGGGCTTATCTGTCCTGGATCTGACAGCTCTGCGATGGGCCTGGGATCGGGAGAGAACATTACGTGTTTTAGTACATATCTTTGACCACAATGAGAAAAATTACTTATGGCCTTAAACCTTCAAGCTGCATACGGATCCTATTCACTACTAAACTGCTGAAGGCGCTGTTCCTGTGCTTGGCCCTCCTAAGTGAACATAATAAAACAGCTCTCTACCCAGGATGTGTACCAAACTCATCAAAAGTGGCAGTGATAAAGCCTCTCTTGAAAAAGCCAAACCTGACCGGAAATATAAAAACTATCGGCTATATCGACTTTCCATTCCTCTCAAAAAAAAAAAAAAAAAAAAAAATTTTAGAAAAGCTGTTGCGCAGCAACTCACTGCCTTTGAAGACAAACATGTATACGAAATGCTTCCGTATGGTTTTAGACCCCTCATAGCATGAGACTGAACTTGTGAAGGTGGTAAAGACCTTTTAATGGCACAGCGAGGTCTGCATATGTCCTCGTGACTAGACCTTAGTGTGCCTTGAACCATCGATCACACATTATTTTGGAGAGACTGGAAACCCAAATTGGCTACACGAACAAGTTCTGGCCGGTTTAGATCTACCTGTCGCGAAAGATACATTTTCTCTGTGAATGGTCTGTCCTCAGACAAATCAACTGTACATTTCGGTGTTCCTCAAGGTTCCGTTTTAGGACCACTATTGTTTTCACTATAATATTTACTTTGGGGGATGTTTTCGAAAAAACATAATGTTAACTTTCACTGCATGCGGAAAGACCAAACAGCTGTACATTTCAAGAAGCATGGTGAAAGCCCAAAATTGCCCTCGCTAGAAGCCTGTGTTTCAGACATCCGAAAGGGATGGCAACAAACTTTACTTTTAAATTGTAGACAAAACAGGAGATGCTGGATTCTAGGTCCCAAGAAAACAAGAGCTCTTCTGTTAAGCTGACAATTCATCTGATGGTTGTAAAGTAGTCTCAAATAAAACTGTGAAGGACCTAGGGTTACTCTTGACCCTGACTCCTCTTTTGACGAACATATCCAGACTGTTCAAGGACAGCTTTTTTCATATACGTAACATTGCAAAAACAGAAATTTTCTGTCCAAAAATGATGCAGAAAATAATCCATGCATTTGTTACTTCTAGGTTATGACTACTGCAATGCTCTAATTTTCGGATACCCGGATAAAGCACTAAAAAATTCAGTTAGTGCTAAATACGGCGGCTAGAATCCTGACTAGAACCAAGAATTGACTCATATTACTACAGTCTAGTTCCCTACATGGATATCCTGTTAAGGCAAGGGCTGATTTCAAGGTGTTATGTTAACCATAAAGGTTACCTGGGCTTGCTCCTACCTATCTTTCAGAGTTTGTTCTGCCGTACATCCCAGATACGTACGCTACGGTCACAAGACCGCAAGGGCCTCATAACTGGTCCCTAGAAATTCTAAAGCAAACAGAGGGAGCAAGGCTTTTCTCCTATAGATCTCATTTTTATGGAACAGTTGATACCCATGTGAGAGACGCCGACTCGGTTCTCAACTTGAAGTCTTTATGAAGACTATCTCTTCAGTCGGTAATATGATTGAGTGTAGTCTGGCCAGGAGTGTGAAGGGGAACGGAAAGGCTGGAGCACGAAAACAGCCTTGCTGTTCTTCTCAGGCCGGTTCCCCTCTCCACTGGGGTTCTTGCATCTAAACCTGTTGGCAGGGCTGAGTCACTGGCTTGTGGTGCTCTTTCTGCCGTCCCTGGGGGGTGAGTACACTTGAGTGGGAGGACTGACGTGATCTTCCTGTCTGGGTTGGCGCCCCCCCCTTGGTTTGTGCTGCTGGTGGAGGACCTCTGTGGCTTATACTCGGCCTTGGCTAGGATTGTAAGTTGGGGTTCGGGGATATCCCTCTGGTGGTGCGGGGGCTGTGCTTTGGCGGAGTGGGTGGGGTTATATCTCCTTCCTATTGGCCCTGTCGGGGGTTTATTAGGATGCGGGCCACCACAGTGTCTCCGGACCGCTCCTGTTCAGGGGGGCCTCCAAGTATTTATTGCTGCAGTAGTTTATTGGCGGGGGGTGGGGGGGTTATGTTGGTTATAACCTGGCAGTTACTTCTCTGTATTATTTTTTTTTCCCAAGTGCCTGTGTGAATTTAAGTATGCTCTCTCTATTCTCTCGTTTCTCTTTCTCTCTGAGAACCGGAGCCAATAGGACCATACGGTCAGGACTACCGGGCCATGATGACACTTGCTGTCCCAGTCCGCTGCCTTGCTGCATCAGTTTCAACATTGTTCTGCTGCGCTACGAAACCCCTCTGTCCCCGACATGCTGTTTTAACTGTAATGATCGGCTTATGAAAGCCAAATGAGAGACCTGAGCCATAGGACCATACGTTGGGACTACCGGCCGTTGGTGACTCCTTGCTGTCCCCAGTCCGCCTGGCCTTGTGCTATTCAGTTTTAAATGTTCTGCCTGCGGTTATGGAACCCCTACCTGTCCCAGGACCTGCTGTTTTCAAACTCTTAATGATCGGCTATGAAAAGCCAACTGAGATTTATTCCTGATTATTATTGACCATGCTTGTCACTTATGAACATTTTTGAACATCCTTGGCATGGTTCTGTTATAATCTCCACCCGGCACAGCCAGAAGAGGACTGGCCACCCCTCATAGCCTGGTTCCTCTCTAGGTTTCTTCCTAGGTTTTCGCCTTTCTAGGGAGTTTTTCCTAGCCACCGTGCTTCTACACCTGCATTACTAGCTGTTTGGGGGTTTTAGGCTGGGTTTCTGTACAGCACTTCGAGATATTAGCTGATGTAAGAAGGGCTATATAAAATAAAATTGATTGATTGATTGATTGATTATTTGCCGCATGCACCGAATACAACAGGTGTAGACATTACAGTGAAATGCTTACTTACAGCCCACTGCCAACCAACCAACACTGCAGTTTAAGAAAAAAATGAAAATAGCCAAATTAAAGAGCAGCAGTAAAATAAAATAACAGTAGGGAGGCTATATACAGGGTGTACCGGTGCAGAGTCAATGTTGCGGGGCACCGGTTAGTCGAGGTAATGTGAGGTAACTATGTCATGTGGTAGAGTTTAACGTGCATATGCATAAAGACAATTAAACAGAGTGCAGCAGCGTAAAAGGGAGGGGTGACGTTGAAGGCAACACAAAACATACACAGACACCTGCATACACACACACGATACATACGCACTATACACACACGTCCACATGATTTTGTGTTGTAGATATGTGGTAGTGAGTAGGGGCCTGAGGGGAACACACTAGTGTGCTGTGAATTGTATGAATGTATTGTCATATTGTAAACTTGGTTAAAATGCCTGAATTTTGACGGACCACCGCGAGAGTTAGCTGGTGCCTTGGCAGGGAAAACTAATGGGGATCCATAATAAACCACCGGAAGAGTCGCTGCTGCCTTGGCATGGAACTAATGGGGATCACATAATAACCCCCAGGAAGAGTAGCTGGCCTTGGCAGGAAACTATGGGGAATCCTTAAACACCCAGAGGTAAGGCGGCTGCCTTGGCCGGAAACTAATGGGCGGATACATAATAAAACCCCAGGAAGAGTAGCCGCTGCCTTGGCAGGAACTAATGGGGCCATAAATAAAACCCAGGAAGAGTAGTTGCCGCTGGGCAGGAACTAATGGGGATCTTAATAAACCCCAGGAAGAGTAGCTGCTGCCTTGCAGGAATAATGGGGACCGATAAACCAGGAAGAGTCCTGCTGCCGTGGCAGGAACTAATGGGGATCCTTATAAACCCCAGGAAGAGTAGCTGCTGCCGTGGCGGAACTAATGGGGGAGCAATAAATAAACCCCAGGACGAGTAGCGCTGCCTTGGCAGAAACTAGGGATCCGTAAGAAACCCAGGAAGAGTAGCTGATGCCTTGGCAGGAATATAAGGTGGATCCATAATAAACCCCAGGAAGAGTAGCCGCTGCCTGGCAGGAACTAATGGGGATCCATAATAAACCCCAGGAAGAGTAGCCGCTGCCTTGGCAGGCACTAATGGGGATCCATAATAAAAACCCCAGGAAGAGTAGCTGATGCCTTGGCAGGAACTAATGGGGATCCATAATAAACCCCAGGAAGAGTAGCTGCTGCCTTGGCAGGAAACTAATGGGGATCCGTAATAAACCCCCAGGAAGAGTAGCTGCTGCCTTGGCAGGAAACTAATGGGGATCCATAATAAACATTTACATTTTAGTCATTTAGCAGACGCTCTATCCAGAGCGACTTACAGTTAGTGAATACATTATTTTATTTTATTTATTTATACTGGCCCCCCGTGGGAATCGAACCCACAACCCTGGCGTTGCAAACGCCATGCTCTATCAACTGAGCTACATCCCCTGCCGGCCATTCCCTCCTCTACCCTGGCGACGCTGGCCAATTGTGCACGCCCATGAGTCTCCCGGTCGCGGCCGGCTGCGGACAGAGCCTGGATTCGAACCAGGATCTCTAGTGGCACAGTTAGCAACTGCGATGCAGTGCCTTAGACCACTGCGCACTCAGGAGTACACCAGGAAGAGTAGCTGCTGCCTTGGCAGGAAAGGCATTTGGTCCATATGATGCTTGGTGGTGCTCTGTTGGTGAGGGAGCAGTGCTGTGTACCAAATGGCGCCATATTCCCTGTATGGTGCAATACCTTGACCAGGGCCCTATTAGAGATGTGACAAATGGACAATTTTTCTAAAACGTTTAATCAATTTTATTTTGGGTCTCACGGTGTGTCCCCTTTCAGATGGTGAAGCATTGCACCTGTACTACCATACTGTACCTCAATTACACATCGCAAAGTTTGCATTCCTTCTCATTTAACTTGTCAAAGTATTGTCATACAGGACTGCTGTCGCTGGCCTTTCTCTGCCGTTCTTCCAATTGTTAACGACGATGACTCTTTGCACGTCGACTCCCGATTTCAAACTCCCCATTTCTTAGTGTCATGATGGCGGAATCGACTCCTAAGATTCAGTATTTTGGAATGGAGGACACTGATTAGTTGCCATACTGCCCGAGGAACACAACCACTTGCATCTTTCATAGCTAGCTAGCGAGGGACAGAGAGAGAGGGGAGGGGCAGACGACAGTCAGAACCGTGCACTAGGCCTATCTATCGTATAGGCAGGTCAGCACCAGACAGTCCGAAAAGTGCTAGGCCGATCTATCTGGTTTATCGGAGGTCAGCCACCAGCAGTCAGAAAAAAAACGGTGGCACTAGGCCATCTATCCGTATAGGCAGGTCGGCCACCAGACAGTCAGAACCGTACACTAGGCCGATCTATCAGATAGGCCAGGTCAGCACCAGGACAGTCCGAACCCGCACTAGGCCTATCTATCAGTATTGGCAGGTTCAGCCCCAGACCGTCAGAACGTGGCACTAGGCCTATGTATTCAGGATAGGCAGGGACGGCCACCAGACAGTAGAAACCGTTACCTAGGGCCTATATATAGTATAGGCAGGTTCAGCCACCCCGAGTCAGTCAGAACCGCCAATAGGCCTATCTATCGTAGGCAGGTCAGCCACCAGACAGCCAGTCAGAACGTGCACTAGGCCATCCTATATCAGTAGCGGCAGGTCGGCCCCAGGACAGTTCGAACAGTAAATAGCCTATCATCAGATAGGCAGGTCACGCCACCAGACAGTCAGAACCGTGCACTAGGCCTATCTAATCGTTAGGCAGGTAGCCACAGACAGACAGTCAGAACCCTGCACTAGGCCTATCTATCAGTATAGGAGGGTCCGCCACCAGCAGACAGTCAGAACCGTGCCACTAGGCTATCTATCAGTATAGCAGGCCGCCACCAGACAGACAGTCAACCGTGCACTAGGCCTTCTCTCAGTATAGGCAGGTCAGCCACCAGACAGGACAGAACGTGTGGACTAGGACTATCTATCAGTATAGGAGGTCAGCCACCAGACAGAAGTCAGAAACCCTGCACTGACTATCTATCAGTTATAGGCAGGTCAGCCACCAGAAGACAGTCAGAAACCCTGCACTAGGCTATCATCAGTATAGGAGGTCAGCCACAGACCGAAGTCAGAAACCCTGCACTAGGCCTATCCTATCAGTAAGGAAGGTCAGCCACCAGACAGTCAGAACCCTGCACTAGGCCTATCTATCAGTATAGGCAGGTCAGCAACAGACAGACAGTATGAACCGGGACTAGGCCTATCTATCAGTATAGCAGGGCAGGTCACCAGACAGTCAGAACCCTGCCACCTAGGATATCTATCAGTATAGGCAGTAGTCGACACCAGACAGACAGTAGAACCGTGCAACTAGGCCTATTATCAGTATGAGGCAGTCAGCCACCAGACAAGACAGGCAGAACCATGCACTAGGCAATGATAGTATAGGTAGGTCCGCCACCAGACAGACAGTCAGAACCCTGCACTAGCCTATCTATCAGTATAGAAGGTCAGCCACCAGAAGAAGTCGAAGTGCACTAGGCCTATCTATCAGTATAGGCGGTCAGCACCAGACAGTCGAACCGTGACTAGGCATATCTATCAGTATAGGCAGGTTCAGCCAACCAGACAGCCAGTCAGAACCTCTGCACTAGGCTATCTATCAGTATAGGCAGGTCAGCCACACAGACAGACAGTCAGAAAACCGTGCACTAGGCTATCTACCAGGCTAGCAGGTCAGCCACCAGACAGACGTCAGAAAAGTGCACTAGGCCTATCTATCAGTATAGGCAGGTCAGCCACCAGACAGACAGAACCGTTACTAGGAATATCTATTCAGTATAGCCCGGCAGCCACCAGAAGAAATCAGAACCACGCATAGGGCCTATCTATCAGTATATGGAGGTTCAGCCACCAGAAGTCAGAACGTGAACTATGCCTATCATCAGTATAGGCAGGTCAGCCACCAGACATATCGCGACAGTCAGAACCCTGCACTAGGACCTATCTATCGTATAGGCAGGTCAGCCACCAGTACCAGTAAGCACCGTGCACTAGGTCTATCTATCAGTATAGGACAGGCTCAGCCACAGTACACGGACGTCAGAACCCTGCACTAGGCCTATCTATCAGTATAGGCAGGTCAGCCACCAGACAGGTCAGAACATGCAATCAGGGAAATCTATCAGATAGGCAGGTCATGCCACCAGACAGTAGAACCTGCCACTAGGCCTATCTATAGTATAGGCAGGTCAGCCACCAGACAGGACAGTCAGAAACCGGTGCACTAGGCCTATCTATCGTATAATCAGCGTCAGCCACCAGACAGAAGTCAGAACGTGCACTAGGCCTATCTATAGATAGGCAGGTCAGCCACCGACAGTCAGAACCGTGCACTGGTCTATCTATCAGTATAGGAAGGTCAGCCAACAGAAAGCCCGTCATGTTTTGGTTGTGTGAAACCGTGGCACTTAGGCTATTCTATCAGTACTAGGAGGTCAGACACAAGACAGACAGTCAGAACCCTGCACCAGGCCATCTATCAGATATACGAGGTCAGCCACCGACAGACAGTCAGAACGTGCACTAGGCTATCTATCAGTTAATAGGCAGGTCAGCCACCAGACAGACAGTTGAACCCTGCACTTAGGGCCTATCTCCATCAGTCTAGGCAGGTCAGACACCAGCAGTCAGAACCCTGCCACTAGGCCTATCTATCAGTATCGGCAGTCAGCCCACCAGACAGGAACAGTCCGAACCTGCACTAGGCCTATCGATCAGTATAGGCAGGTCAGCCACCAGAACAGACAGTCAGAAACGAGCACTGGGCCTATCATCATATAAGGCAGTGGCAGACCACACAGACAGACAGTTCGAACCCATGCACTAGGCCTATCTATAGTGATACGGCAGGTCAGCCACCAGACAGTCAGAACCCTGCCACATAGGCCTATCTATCAGGATAGGCATGTCAGCCCACCAGAAGACAGGCAGAACCCTGCACAGGCTATCTATCCAGTCTCGGCAGGTCAGCCACCAGGCAGGACGAACCCTGCCACTATCCTATCTACAGTATGGCAGGTACCAGCACCCAGAGAAGAAGTCAGAACCCTGCACTAGGTTATCTATCAGTAATAGGAAGGTCAGCCACAGACACGACATTCAGAACCCTGCAATAGGCTACTATCAGTATAGCGCAGGTCAGGGGGAGGGGGGGGCCACCGACGTCAGAACCGTGCAACTAGGCCCTATCTATCAGTATAGGCAGGTCAGCCACAGACAGTTCAGAACACTGCACTAGGCTATCTATCAGTATAGGCAGGTCCAGCAACCAGACAGACAGACAGAACCCTGCACTAGGCTATTATCGTATAGGAGGTCAGCCACCAGACAGACAGACAGAAACTGAACTTAGGCCTCTCTGAGCAGTATAGGCAGGTCAGCCACCAGACAGTCGAACCCGAACTAGGCCTATTCTTCAGTAGGCCAGGTAAGCACCAGACAGTCAGAAACCCTGCACTAGGCCATCTCTCAGTATAGGGCAGGTCAGCCACCAGACAGACAGTCAGAACCACGCACAGGGCTCTCTATCAGTATAGGCAGGTCAGCCACCAGACAGACAGTCAGACCCTCACAGGCCTATCTATCAGTATAGGCAGGTCAGCCACCAGACAGACGCAGTCTAGAACCCTCACTAGGCTATGTATCAGATAGGCAGGTCAGCCACCGAAGACAGTCAGAAACCATGCATAGGCCTTAATATATTCAGTATAGGCAGGTCAGCCACCCCAGACAGACAGTCAGAACGTGCAATAGGCATATCTATCAGTATAGGCAGGTCCGCCACCAGAAGACAGTCAGACAACCCGCAATGGCCTATCTATCAGTATAGGCAGGTCAGACCCAGACAGACAGAAACCTGCACTAGGATATCTATAAGTATAGGAGCGTCAGCCACAGGCAGACAGTCGAACCTGCACTGGGCATCAGGTTGATGTTGACTAGCTAGTCAGGTTAATAGCTCATCATCAGTATCTCTGCTCTGGGGGGGGATTTTGGTATCATTTCCAGCTGTTACCTGCTTTCCCTATAATTGCATACTTGGACCAGAGCCAATGGGTCAACGGTAGTGTACTATAATGAGGGAATAGGGTGCCTCTAGGGATGAAAAGCACATGGTGTAGGGTTAACAGTAATCTATATAATCCCTAATTCCCTGTACCAGTTTAATCACGACGCGCCTCAGCCCTTCTCGCTCTCTAATGAGGGGCAGTGTGGGGAGATAGAATGGGCGACTTACTAATAATAATAATAATAATTAATATGACCAGTAGCAGACGCTTGTATCCAAAGCGACTTACAGTCAGCGTGCATACATTTTTGTGTATGGGTTGTCACGGGGATCGAACCCACTACTTGGCGTTACAAGCGCGTGCTCTACCAGCTGAGCTAGAGAGGACCACAAGACTTCAATAGTTTGTCATGAAAAGGTCTTTCAGGGTGCAGGGTTTAAAGGGGATATAAACTTGTTTTATAACTCCAATACCAGTTCGGAGATAGGAAAGTGGAATAGCTAAGCAGCTGTCCGTCCATACATCCATCCACCATCCATCAACAAGCATCCATCCGTCCATCCATACGTCCATCCATCCGTCCATCCGTCCATGTCCATCCATCCGTCCATCCGTCATCATCCCATCGATCCCATCCATCCATCCATCCGTCCATCCATCATCATCATCGTCCACACCGCCATCCGTTCGTCCATGCCACCATCCCATGTCTGTTTATCTCTACAGCCTCGTCCAGGAAGTCATCCTAAAGCCCCTACTAATCTAGCCTGTAAAGGCCAAACAGAGGTGACTGACCAGAGGCAGCCCAGCGCAGGCTAACTAACAGGAAGTCAGTCTTACACCAGTAATACTTCTAGAGAAGGAAAATTAAAGGGAAGAAACTTTGAACAGTGGTGGACATTCTCTTGGGATGCTGATTGATGTAATGTTGGAAGTGGTGCATGGAAAAGTAAACTCACTATTCTATTTTCCCCTGGTGGCTGGTTGCAGTGGGCCCAATGCGTCGCCTTTACCTAACACATGGCCAAGTCTCTAAGCCACCTCATGATGTGGTGTCTGGGGAAGAGTGTGTGATGGAAACCAGGACTGACTTTAGACACACCCACACACACACACACACACACACACACACACCACCACACAGCCATCTCACACAATTGCTTAAAGTCAAACTGTATTTTACCAGCTAAATATCACAAAGCAAACATATGGTCGTTACATACCGCATTGAAAGAGAGGAATATATCTTGTTCCTGATGACAGTAACTACTTAGCAGAGTCCAGTCAGTGGTTGGGTCCCAAATGGCTCCTGGACGATAGTGCACTACCGGCCCTGGTCTAAAGTCGTGCACTTAGGGAATAGGGTGCCATTCTATGGTCTAAAGTAGTGCATATATAGGGAATGAGGGTGTCCATTCTATGGGTCTGAAAAGTCGTGCACTATTAGGGAATAGGGTGCTTCTATGGTCTACAGTAGTGCACTAATAGGGAATAGGGTTGACATTGACTATGTCTAAGTAGTGCACTACATAGGGAATAGGGTGCCTAATTCTCTGGTCAAAAGTAGTCACATATAGGGACTAGGGTGATGCAGTCTCTGGTCTAAACGTAGTGCCTACATAGGAATAGGGGGCCAATTCTATGGTCTAAAGTAGTGAAAGATATAGGGAGATAGGTGTCATTCTCTGGTCTAAAGTAGTGCACTATATAGGAATAGGGTTGCCATTCTCTGGTCTAAAGTAGTGCACTATATAGGGAATAGGGTTGCCATCTATGGTCTAAAGTAGTGCACTATATAGGGGAATAGGGTGCCATTCTCTGGTCTAAAGTAGTGCACTTATAGGGAATAGGGTGGGACATTATCTGGTCTAAAAGTAGTGGCACTATATAGGGAATAGGGTGCCTTATCTGGTCTAAAGTAGGGCCACTAGATAGGGAATAGGGTGACATTCCTGGTTAAAGTAGTGCACTAAGAGGGAATAGGGACATCGCTGGTCTAAAGTAGTTGCACTACATAGGGAATAGGGTGCCATTTCTGGTCAAAAGTGTGCACTTATAGGGAATTGGGGGCATTCTTGGTCTAAAGTAGTGCACTATATAGGGAATAGGGGGCCATCTTGGTCTAAAGTAGTGCACTTATAGGGATAGGGGCCATTCTCTGGTCTAAAGTAGTGCCACATCTAGGTACTACGGAATAGGGGCCAATTCTCTGGTTAAAGTAGTGCACTATATAGGGACTAGGGGGCATTCTCTGGTCTACAGTTAGTGCGATATAGGGAATAGGGGCATTCTCTGGTCTAACGTAGAGCACTATATAGGGAATAGGGCCATTCTCTGGTCTAAAGTAGTGCACTATATAGGGAATAGGGTGCATTTCTTGTCTAAAGTAGTGCACTTATATAGGGAATAGGGCGCCATTCTCTGGTCTAAGTAGTGCACTATGCGGGGACCGGAACAAAATTTGAGGAATATGCCACATAAACCAGAGTAGCAGCAGCGTAAAAGGGAGGGGTGACTGTGAAGCAACACAAACATACACAGACACCTGCATACACACACACGATAACATACGCACTATACACACACGTACACATGGATTTTGTGTTGTAGATATGTGGTAGTAGAGTAGGGGCCTGAGGGCACACACTTAGTGTGCTGTGAAATCTGTTATGAATGTATTGTAATATTGTAAAATGGTATAACTGCCTGAATTTTGCCGGACCACAGGAAGAGTAGCTGCTGCCTTGGCAGGAACTAATGGGGATCCATAATAAACCACAGGAAGAGTAGCTGCTGCCTTGGCAGGAACTAATGGGGATCCATAATAAACCCCAGGAAGAGTAGCTGCTGCCTTGGCAGGAACTAATGGGGATCCTTAATAAACCCCAGGAAGAGTAGCTGCTGCCTTGGCAGGAACTAATGGGGATCCATAATAAACCCCAGGAAGAGTAGCCGCTGCCTTGGCAGGAACTAATGGGGATCCTTAATAAACCCCAGGAAGAGTAGTTGCTGCCTTGGCAGGAACTAATGGGGATCCTTAATAAACCCCAGGAAGAGTAGCTGCTGCCTTGGCAGGAACTAATGGGGATCCATAATAAACCCCAGGAAGAGTAGCTGCTGCCTTGGCAGGAACTAATGGGGATCCTTAATAAACCCCAGGAAGAGTAGCTGCTGCCTTGGCAGGAACTAATGGGGATCCATAATAAACCCCAGGAAGAGTAGCCGCTGCCTTGGCAGAAACTAATGGGGATCCTTAATAAACCCCAGGAAGAGTAGCTGCTGCCTTGGCAGGAACTAATGGGGATCCATAATAAACCCCAGGAAGAGTAGCCGCTGCCTTGGCAGGAACTAATGGGGATCCATAATAAACCCCAGGAAGAGTAGCCGCTGCCTTGGCAGGCACTAATGGGGATCCATAATAAACCCCAGGAAGAGTAGCTGCTGCCTTGGCAGGAACTAATGGGGATCCATAATAAACCCCAGGAAGAGTAGCTGCTGCCTTGGCAGGAACTAATGGGGATCCGTAATAAACCCCAGGAAGAGTAGCTGCTGCCTTGGCAGGAACTAATGGGGATCCATAATAAACATTTACATTTTAGTCATTTAGCAGACGCTCTTATCCAGAGCGACTTACAGTTAGTGAATACATTTATTTTATTTTATTTATTTATACTGGCCCCCCGTGGGAATCGAACCCACAACCCTGGCGTTGCAAACGCCATGCTCTATCAACTGAGCTACATCCCTGCCGGCCATTCCCTCCTCTACCCTGGACGACGCTGGGCCAATTGTGCACCGCCCATGAGTCTCCCGGTCGCGGCCGGCTGCGACAGAGCCTGGATTCGAACCAGGATCTCTAGTGGCACAGTTAGCACTGCGATGCAGTGCCTTAGACCACTGCGCCACTCAGGAGTACACCAGGAAGAGTAGCTGCTGCCTTGGCAGGAAAGGCATTTGGTCCATATGATGCTTGGTGGTGCTCTGTTGGTGAGGGAGCAGTGCTGTGTCCCAAATGGCGCCATATTCCCTGTATGGTGCAATACCTTTGACCAGGGCCCTATTAGAGATGTGACAAATGGACAATTTTTCTAAACGTTTAATCAATTTTATTTTGGGTCTCACGGTGTGTCCCCTTTCAGATGGTGAAGCATTGCACCTGTACTACCATTACTGTACCTCAATTACACATCGCAAAGTTTGCATTTCCTTCTCATTTAACTTGTCAAAGTATTGTCATACAGGACTGCTGTCGCTGGCCTTTCTCTGCCGTTCTTCCAATTGTTAACGACGATGACTCTTTGCACGTCGACTCCCGATTTCAACTCCCATTTCTTAGTGTCATGATGGCGGAATCGACTCCTAAGATTCAGTATTTTTGGAATGGAGGACACTGATTAGTTGCCATACTGCCGAGAACACAACCACTTGCATCTTTCATAGCTAGCTAGCGAGGGACAGAGAGAGAGGGGAGGGGCAGACAGACAGTCAGAACCGTGCACTAGGCCTATCTATCAGTATAGGCAGGTCAGCCACCAGACAGTCAGAACCGTGCACTAGGCCTATCTATCAGTATAGGCAGGTCAGCCACCAGACAGTCAGAACCGTGCACTAGGCCTATCTATCAGTATAGGCAGGTCAGCCACCAGACAGACAGTCAGAACCCTGCACTAGGCCTATCTATCAGTATAGGCAGGTCAGCCACCAGACAGACAGTCAGAACCGTGCACTAGGCCTATCTATCAGTATAGGCAGGTCGGCCACCAGACAGTCAGAACCGTACACTAGGCCTATCTATCAGTATAGGCAGGTCGGCCACCAGACAGTCAGAACCGTACACTAGGCCTATCTATCAGTATAGGCAGGTCAGCCACCAGACAGACAGTCAGAACCGTGCACTAGGCCTATCTATCAGTATAGGCAGGTCAGCCACCAGACAGACAGAACCGTGCACTAGGCCTATCTATCAGTATAGGCAGGTCAGCCACCAGACAGACAGTCAGAACCGTGCACTAGGCCTATCTATCAGTATAGGCAGGTCAGCCACCAGACAGACAGTCAGAACCGTGCACTAGGCCTATCTATCAGTATAGGCAGCTCAGCCACCAGACAGTCAGAACCCTGCACTAGGCCTATCTATCAGTATAGGCAGGTCAGCCACCAGACAGATAGTCAGAACCGTGCACTAGGCCTATCTATCAGTATAGGCAGGTCAGCCACCAGACAGACAGAACCGTGCACTAGGCCTATCTATCAGTATAGGCAGGTCAGCCACCAGACAGTCAGAACCCTGCACTAGGCCTATCTATCAGTATAGGCAGGTCAGCCACCAGACAGTCAGAACCGTGCACTAGGTCTATCTATCAGTATAGGCAGGTCAGCCACCAGACAGACAGTCAGAACCGTGCACTAGGCCTATCTATCAGTATAGGCAGGTCAGCCACCAGACAGACAGTCAGAACCGTGCACTAGGCCTATCTATCAGTATAGGCAGGTCAGCCACCAGACAGACAGTCAGAACCGTGCACTAGGTCTATCTATCAGTATAGGCAGGTCAGCCACCAGACAGACGGTCAGAACCGTGCACTAGGCCTATCTATCAGTATAGGCAGGTCAGCCACCAGACAGTCAGAACCGTACACTAGGCCTATCTATCAGTATAGGCAGGTCAGCCACCAGACAGTCAGAACCCTGCACTAGGCCTATCTATCAGTATAGGCAGGTCAGCCACCAGACAGACAGTCAGAACCGTGCACTAGGCCTATCTATCAGTATAGGCAGGTCAGCCACCAGACAGACAGAACCGTACACTAGGCCTATCTATCAGTATAGGCAGGTCAGCCACCAGACAGACAGTCAGAACCGTGCACTAGGCCTATCTATCAGTATAGGCAGGTCAGCCACCAGGCAGACAGTCAGAACCGTGCACTAGGCCTATCTATCAGTATAGGCAGGTCGGCCACCAGACAGACAGTCAGAACCCTGCACTAGGCCTATCTATCAGTATAGGCAGGTCAGCCACCAGACAGACAGTCAGAACCCTGCACTAGGCCTATCTATCAGTATAGGCAGGTCAGCCACCAGACAGTCAGAACCCTGCACTAGGCCTATCTATCAGTATAGGCAGGTCAGCCACCAGACAGACAGAACCCTGCACTAGGTCTATCAGGTCTGATGTTGAATAGCTCTGTCAGGTCATAGCTCATCATCAGTATCTCTCTCTCTGGGATGGGCTGCATTCCAGATGTTACCTGCCTATTCCCTATATATTGCACTACTTTGGACCAGAGCCCAATGGGTCAACGGTAGTGTACTATATAGGGAATAGGGTGCCTTTTGGGATGCTGCCATGGTGTAGGGTTAACAGTAATCTATATCATCCCTAATTCCCTGGACCAGTTTAATCACGACGCTGCCTCAGCCCTCTCGCTCTCTAATGATGGGCAGTTTGGGAGATAGAATGTTGGCGACTTAATAATAATAATAATAATAATAATAATATGCCATTTAGCAGACGCTTTTATCCAAAGCGACTTACAGTCATGCGTGCATACATTTTTGTGTATGGGTTGTCCCGGGGATCGAACCCACTACCTTGGCGTTACAAGCGCCGTGCTCTACCAGCTGAGCTACAGAGGACCACAAGACTTCAATAGTTTGTAATGAAAGGTCTTAGGGTGCAGGGTTTAAAGGGGATATAAACTGTAACTCACTACCAGTTTGGGAGATAGAAAGCTGGGAATAGCTAAGCTGCTGTCCGTCCATCCACCCATCCATCCGTCCATCCATCCATCCATCCATCCGTCCATCCATCCATCCGTCCGTCCGTCCATCCGTCCATCCATCCGTCCGTCCGTCCATCCATCCGTCCATCCACCTGTCTGTTTATCTCTACAGCCCTCCATCCATCCATCCATCCATCCATCCATCCATCCATCCATCCATCCATCCATCCATCCATCCATCCATCCGTCCATCCGTCCATCCATCCATCCATCCACCTGTCTGTTTATCTCTACAGCCCTCCGTCCATGCATCCATCCTAAAGACCCTATCTCTAATCTAGCCTGTAAAGGCCACAGCAGAGGCTGACTGACCAGAGCAGACCAGAGCAGGCTAACTAACAGGGAAGCTCAGACTGACCAGAGCAGACCAGAGCAGGCTAACTAACAGGGAAGCTCAGTCTGACCAGAGCAGACCAGAGCAGGCTAACTAACAGGGAAGCTCAGTCTGACCAGAGCAGACCAGAGCAGGCTAACTAACAGGGAAGCTCAGTCTGACCAGAGCAGACCAGAGCAGGCTAACTAACAGGGAAGCTCAGTCTGACCAGAGCAGACCAGAGCAGGCTAACTAACAGGGAAGCTCAGACTGACCAGAGCAGACCAGAGCAGGCTAACTAACAGGGAAGCTCAGTCTGACCAGAGCAGACCAGAGCAGGCTAACTAACAGGGAAGCTCAGACTGACCAGAGCAGACCAGAGCAGGCTAACTAACAGGGAAGCTCAGTCTTACACCAGTAATACTTCTAGAGCAGGAAAATAAAGGGAGAAACTTTGAACAGTGGTGACATTCTCTTTGGGATGCTGTTGATGTAATGTTGGAATTGGTGCATGGAAAATGGAAACTCACTCTTCTATTTTCCCCTGGCTGGCTGGTTGCAGTGGGCCAATGGTCTGACTTTACATACAATGGGCCAAGTCTCTAAGCACCTCCTGATGTGGTGGTCTGGGGGAAGAGTGTGTGACTGGAAACCAGGACCTGACTTTAGCACACACACACACACACACACACACACACACACACACACACAGCCATCTCACACAATTGATTAAAGATCAACTGTTTATTTTACCAGCTAAATATCACAAAGCAAACATATTGTGTCTCGTTTACATACCAGCATTGAAAGAGAGGAATCATATCTAGGTTCCTGACTGGCAGTAACTTACTTACTGCATAGTCCAGTCAGTGGTTGGGTCCCAAATGGCATCCTGGACCGTATAGTGCACTACTCGGCCCTGGTCTAAAGTAGTGCACTATATAGGGAATAGGGTGCCATTCTCTGGTTAAAGTAGTGCACTATATAGGGAATAGGGTGCCATTCTCTGGTCTAAAGTAGTGCACTATATGGGAATAGGGTTGCCATTCTCTGGTCTTAAAGTAGTGCACTATATAGGGAATAGGGTGACATTCTCTGTCTAAAGTAGTGCACTACATAGGGAATAGGGTGCCATTCTCTGGTCAAAAGTAGTGCACTATATAGGGAATAGGGTGACATTCTCTGGTCTAAAGTAGTGCACTACATAGGGAATAGGGGGCCATTCTCTGGTCTAAAGTAGTGAACTATATAGGGAATAGGGTGTCATTCTCTGGTCTAAAGTAGTGCACTATATAGGGAATAGGGTGCCATCTCTGGTCTAAAGTAGTGCACTATATAGGGAATAGGGTGCCATTCTCTGGTCTAAAGTAGTGCACTATATAGGGAATAGGGTGCCATTCTCTGGTCTAAAGTAGTGCACTATATAGGGAATAGGGTGACATTCTCTGGTCTAAAGTAGTGCACTATATAGGGAATAGGGTGCCATTCTCTGGTCTAAAGTAGTGCACTATATAGGGAATAGGGTGCCATTCTCTGGTCTAAAGTAGTGCACTATATAGGGAATAGGGTGACATTCTCTGGTCTAAAGTAGTGCACTACATAGGGAATAGGGTGCCATTCTCTGGTCAAAAGTAGTGCACTATATAGGGAATAGGGGGGCCATTCTCTGGTCTAAAGTAGTGCATATATAGGGAATAGGGGGCCATTCTCTGGTCTAAAGTAGTGCACTATATAGGGAATAGGGGGCCATTCTCTGGTCTAAAGTAGTGCACTATATAGGGAATAGGGGGCCATTCTCTGGTCTAAAGTAGTGCACTATATAGGGAATAGGGGGCCATTCTCTGGTCTAAAGTAGTGCACTATATAGGGAATAGGGGGCCATTCTCTGGTCTAAGTAGTGCACTATATAGGGAATAGGGGGCCATTCTCTGGTCTAAAGTAGTGCACTATATAGGGAATAGGGTGCCATTCTCTGGTCTAAAGTAGTGCACTATATAGGGAATAGGGTGCCATTCTCTGGTCTAAAGTAGTGCACTATATAGGGAATAGGGTGCCATTCTCTGGTCTAAAGTAGTGCACTATATAGGAATAGGGTGCCATTCTCTGGTCTAAAGTAGTGCACTATATAGGAATAGGGTGCCATTCTCTGGTCTAAAGTAGTGCACTATATAGGGAATAGGGTGCCATTCTCTGGTCTAAAGTAGTGCACTATATAGGGAATAGGGTGCCATTTGGGACATAGTCAGTGGCCGTGTCTGAATACCCATACTAGCATACTACGCTGAACAAAAATATAAACGCATCGTGCAACAATTTCAAAAGATTTTACTGACTTACAGTTCATATGATGAAATCAGTCCATTTTAAATACATTCATTAGGCCCTAATCTATGGATTTCAAATGACTGGGAATACAGACGCATCTGTTGGAGTCAGATAGCTTTTAAAAATGAAGGGTCGTGGATCAGAAAACCAGTCCGTATCTGGTGTGACCACCATTTGCCTCATGTAGCGTGACATCTCCTTTGGATATCGGTATCTCTGTGCATTCAAATTTCCATCGATTTTAAAATGCAATTGTATTCGTTGTAGGGGTGACCTCATTTAGTCGGCTGGTCGATTGTTTGGTCGATTGTTTGGTCGATTGTCTGGTCGATTGTTTGGTCGACTGAGATCAGTAGCAAAAAATAAATACAAATTAATGGCGTACAGACACCTGTCTGATTGGCTCCTGTCTGAGTGGACTGATCCATTGTGGAGGCCTGTCTGAGAGGACTGATCCATTGTGGAGGCCTGTCTATGAGGACTGATCCATTGTGGAGGTCTGTCTGAGAGGACTGATCCATTATGGAGGCCTGTCTGAGAGGACTGATCCATTGTGGAGGTCTGTCTGAGAGGACTGATCCATTGTGGAGGCCTGTCTGAGAGGACTGATCCATTGTGGAGGCCTGTCTGAGAGGACTGATCCATTGTGAAGGCCTGTCTGAGAGGACTGATCCATTGTGGAGGCCTGTCTGAGAGGACTGATCCATTGTGGAGGCCGTGGGGATGGCACAGTCCATTCAGTCTAAGACGTGCTACTGAAATTATATATTGTTATATTACATAAGAACAATGGTGCAACACTAAGAAAAATAATATTATTTTATAACAAATGCGCTTTCTCTCGCGTTTGGATAGTGGTCGCTGTCCGCTGTTCTGAAACATCATTGCGCTGTTGAATTGGTGCCTTTTCCTGTAGCTATGTGCATAATAGCAAAGTTACCCAGCATATCGGGGCGGCAGGTAGCCTGGCGGGTAGGAGCGTTGGGCCAGTAACTGAAAGGTTGCTGGATCGAATCCCAGAGCTGACGAGGTATAAGGTGAATGCACCAATTTGTAAGTTGCTCTGGATAAGAGCGTCTGCTAAATGACGTAAATGTAAATGAGGTAAAAATCAGTCGTTCTGCCCCTGAGCAAGGCAGTTAATCTACTGTTCCCCGGGCGCCGAAGATGTGGAGGTCGATTAAGGCAGCCCTCCACACCTCTCTGATTCAGAGGGGTTGGGTTAAATGCGGAAGACACATTTCAGTTGAATACATTGTTGTACAACTGACTAGGTTTCCCCCTTTCCCTATTGGTGTTGAGAACAATGTGGAGATGGGAGACGAGAAAACAGCCCTTATTGTCTAAAAGAAGTGAGGAGAGTGGAAAGTCCCAGACACATCTCGACATCAACTGTTCAGAGGGGACTGTGTGAATCATGCCTTCATGGTCGAATTGCTGCAAAGAAACCACTACTTAAGGACACCAATAAGAAGAAGAGACCAGCTTGGGCCAAGACACACGAGCAATGGACATTAGACCAAATTTGAGATTTTTGGTTCCAACCGCCGTGTCTTTGTGAGACACGGTGTGGGTGAACGGATGATCTCTGCATGTGTAGTTTCCACCGTAAAGCATGGAGGAGGAGGTGTTATGGTGTGGGGGTGGTTTTCTGGTGACAGGGTCTGTGATTTAGTTAGAATTCAAGGCACACTTAACCAGCATGGCTACCACAGCATTCTGCAGCGATATGCCATCCCATCTGGTTTGTGCTTAGTGGGACTATCATTTGTTTTTCAACAGGACAATGACCCAACACACCTCCAGGCTGTGTAAGGGATATTTGACCAAGAAGGAGAGTGATGGAGTGCTGCATCAGATGACCTGGCCTCCACAATCCCCTGACCTCAACCCAATTGGGATGAATCGGAAAAGCAGCCAACAAGTACTCAGCATATGTGGGAACTCCTTCAAGACTGTTGGAAAAGCATTCCAGGTGAAGCTGGTTGAGAGAATGCCAAGAGTGTGCAAAGCTGTCATCAAGGCAAAGGGTGGCTATTTGAAGAATCTCAAATCTCAAATATATTTTGATTAGTTGAACACTTTTTTGGTTACTACATGATTCCAAATGTGTTATTTCATAGTTTTGATGTCCTCACTATTATTCTACAATGTAGAAAATAAAGAAAAACCCTTGAATGAGTAGGTGTGTCCAAGCTTTTGACTGGTCGTGTATATCTACAGAAATAAGACAGATCCTGCTTCTGTTGTCTGTTTTGAGTGTTTGTTTAATATCCTACTGACTCCGTGAGCACCGAGCCTCAGCCAACCACCTGTCGGATAAAACATTTCACACATTTGGCTGTTTTTAATATTTTCTGTGCTGTAATAAATGTTAACCTTTTTTTTTAGAAACGCCTCTCTGATATTACAAGCTTTTTGTGCGTATGGAACATTTCTGGGATCTTTTATTTCAGGTCATGGGACCAACACATTACATGTTGCGTTTATATTTTAGTTTAGTGTAGTTTAGTTATTTTGTTCTTTTAAACAGACTTAAATTCCCCTGATCACAGTCAACACACACTTAAATTCCGCTGCCCTGATCACAGTCAACACACACTTAAATTCCCCTGATCACAGTCAACACACACTTAAATTCCCCTGATCACAGTCAACACACACTTAAATTCCCCTGATCACAGTCAACACACACTTAAATTCCCCTGATCACAGTCAACACACACTTAAATTCCCCTGATCACAGTCAAACACACACTTAAATTCCCCTGATCACAGTCAACACACACTTAAATTCCCCTGATCACAGTCAACACACACTTAAATTCCCCTGATCACAGTCAACACAGACTTAAATTCCCCTGATCACAGTCAACACACACTTAAATTCCCCTGATCACAGTCAACACACATACAGGCAGGGATCATCAACTAGATTCAGCTGTGGGCCGATTTTTTTTGTTCTTGAGCGGATGGTGAGGGGGCCGGAACATAATTAGACATAATTTGTAGACCGCTAGAAGCCCAAACAGATATAATATTTCACTAAAACATAATCATTTCAAACCTTGCTTACATTTGTAGACGATCACATATCTCTATATTATGTGTTGGAATACTTTGGAACAGATTTCCTAAATGAAAATCACTTTGAGCTGATTGGCTGAATAGGGTCTGGCTCCAGCAGATACATTTTACATTTTAGTGAAGCAGATAACATTCTTCGTTGTCACATTATTTTACATTATGAAGCTTATGTAGTTCCCCAGAACAGTTGAGGCAGTCCCGTGTTTGTTTGTAAACAGCACAATGGGAGAAAGCGGGAGCTGGTGAGTCCAGCTTTGTATTGACGGGTCGCATTTTACATTGAAAGTCAAGTTTTTTTTTTTTTTTTCCTTCAATAGAGGGATCAGGGAGGTGCAACTATAGTTTTCCTTCACAGAAAATACATTAGTGCAACACATTGGACAGAAAATAGCTTAATTTTCACCAGATGACAACAGAAGTGCAACGCTATTTAGCTGGCAGCCACACAGGTGATCAGGAGGAGTGCAGGCAGGCTCACCCTGAGGGTGACTGTGGCTACCAGGCAGGCTCACCCTGAGGGTGACTGTGGCTACCAGGCAGGCTCACCCTGAGGGTGACTGTGGCCACCAGGCAGGCTCACCTGAGGGTGACGTGGCTACCAGGCAGGCTCACCCTGAGGGTGACTGTGGCTACAGGCAGGCTCACCTGAGGGTGACTGTGGCTACCAGGCAGGCTCACCTGAGGGTGACTGTGGCTACCAGGCAGGCTCACCTGAGGGTGACTGTGGCTACCAGGCAGGCTCACCCTGAGGGTGACTGTGGCTACCAGGCAGGCTCACCCTGAGGGTGACTGTGGCCACCAGGCAGGCTCACCCTGAGGGTGACTGTGGCTACCAGGCAGGCTCACCCTGAGGGTGACTGTGGCTACCAGGCAGGCTCACCCTGAGGGTGACTGTGGCTACCAGGCAGGCTCACCCTGAGGGTGACTGTGGCCACCAGGCAGGAGTAAAATAAAATAACAGTAGGGAGGCTATATATACAGGGGGGTGCCGGTGCAGAGTCAATGTGCGGGGGCACCGGCTAGTTGAGGTAGTTGAAGTAATATGTACATGTGGGCAGAGTTAAAGTGACTATGCATAAATAATTAACAGAGTAGTAGCAGCGTAAAAAGATCGGGTGGCGGGGCAGTGCAAATAGTCCAGGTAGCCATGATTAGCTGTTCAGGAGTCTTATGGCTTGGGGGTAGAAGCTGTTGAGAAGTCTTTTGGACCTAGACTTGGCACTCCGGTACCGCTTGCCGTGCGGTAGCAGAGAGAACAGTCTATGACTAGGGTGGCTGGAGTCTTTGACAATTTTGAGGGCCTTCCTCTGACACCGCCTGGTATAGAGGTCCTGGATGGCAGGAAGCTTGGCCCCAGTGATGTACTGGGCCGTACGCACTACCCTCTGTAGTGCCTTGCGGTCGGAGGCCAAGCAGTTGCCATACCAGGCGGTGATGCAATCAGTCAGGATGCTCTCGATGGTGCAGCTGTAGAATTTTTTGAGGATCTGAGGACCCATGCCAAATCTTTTCAGTCTCCTGAGGGGGAATAGGCTTTGTCGTGCCCTCTTCACGACTGTCTTGGTGTGTTTGGACCATGATAGTTCGTTGGTGATGTGGACACCAAGGAAGAGGGCTGAGGCTATGGAAACATGACAAGGTGTTGTTCCACAGTGACTGATCATGTTGTTAACAACTCTGCCTGCTGATTGGTGACCGTATCTAAGTGTTGCTATTCCTTTAAAGGTTCCTGTACGCGTTATGTAATGATGAGCGGCAGAATAGATCCAGATAGACTCTGTGTGGCCACTATGCTCACGCACGCACGCACGCACGCACACACACACACTCACACACACACACACACACATACACTCGCGCACGCACGCACACACACACGCACGCACGCACGCACTCACTCACGCACTCACACACACACACACACACACATACACTCGCGCATGCACGCGGCGCACACACGCACACACGCACACACGCACACACACTCACACGCGCACGCACACACACACACACACACACACACACACTCTCACACACGCGTGTGTAGCCCATGTTGCAGGTGCTGGAGTTACTGTGCTGTAATCACACGAGGAACAGTCCTATTAGAGACAGAAAAAACAGACTGAATCAGCAGAAACCGTTATAGTACTTTAGGCCTATGTCTCGACATGTCAGCTCAGCTGAGGTGAATAGAAGCAGCCAATTATTTTTTTAAAGGTTGAAATCTGATAACATTACCCTTTAACAGTACCTGTAGTGGTATGTAGCCCAGTCAGAGTAATAGAACGTACTATGGAGGACAGTAAAACCTGGTCAGTGGAGGACAGTAAAACCTGGTCAGTGGAGTACAGTAAAACCTGGTCAGTGGAGAACAGTAAAACCTGGTCAGTGGAGGACAGTAAAACCTGGTCAGTGGAGTACAGTAAAACCTGGTCAGTGGAGTACAGTAAAACCTGGTCAGTGGAGAACAGTAAAACCTGGTCAGTGGAGGACAGTAAAACCTGGTCAGTGGAGGACAGTAAAACCTGGTCAGTGGAGTACAGTAAAACCTGGTCAGTGGAGAACAGTAAAACCTGGTCAGTGGAGGACAGTAAAACCTGGTCAGTGGAGTACAGTAAAACCTGGTCAGTGGAGGACAGTAAAACCTGGTCAGTGGAGAACAGTAAAACCTGGTCAGTGGAGGACAGTAAAACCTGGTCAGTGGAGGACAGTAAAACCTGGTCAGTGGAGAACAGTAAAACCTGGTCAGTGGAGGACAGTAAAACCTGGTCAGTGGAGTACAGTAAAACCTGGTCAGTGGAGAACAGTAAAACCTGGTCAGTGGAGAACAGTAAAACCTGGTCAGTGGAGGACAGTAAAACCTGGTCAGTGGAGAACAGTAAAACCTGGTCAGTGGAGAACAGTAAAACCTGGTCAGTGGAGGACAGTAAAACCTGGTCAGTGGATGGACAGTAAAAACCTGGTCAGTGGAGGACAGTAAAAACCTGGTCAGTGGAGGACCAGTAAACCTGGCAGTGGAGGACAGTTAAAAACCTTGGTCCGTGGAGGGACAGTAAAACCTGGGTCAGTGGAGGACAGTAAAACCTGGTCAGTGGAAATGATTGTGGGCAGCATCCATTTTAATCTCATGAATCAACCCAATTATGTGACGAAAGAAAGGTAACTGTCAACACAGTCAGAGAGGGAAGGTTGATATGAGGTGGGACAGGGAGTGTATTGTGAAAGAAAGACAGACATGTCAAAACAGGAGAGACTGAGGTATGAGGTGTATTCTAGGTAATGACCATCACACCCAACCCTGCTGCTGACAGAGCACACCTTAACCTGGGGTTGGTTCTATAGCTGACAGGGCAGATAACACCTTTACCTTAACCTGGGGGTTTATGCTGACAGGGCAGTTACACCTTATAACTGGGTGGTCTATACTCGAGGGCAGATAAAACCTTACCTTAACCTGGGGTTGGTTCTATAGCTGACAGGGCAGATACCTTAACCTTTGTACCTTAAGCTGGGGTTACTGTTACTTACGGGTGTCAAGCAGACTACACCTATAACCCTTTACCTTACTGGGTTGTTCTAAGGGCAGATAACACCTTTACCTTAACCTGGGGTTGGTTCTATAGCTGACAGGGCAGATAACACCTTTACCTTAACCTGGGGTTGGTTCTATAGCTGACAGGGCAGATAACACCTTTACCTTAACCTGGGGTTGGTTCTATAGCTGACGACGCATCCTTTACCTACCTGGTCGTTCTATACTGCAGGCAGTCAACCTTTACCTACCTGGGGTCTGGTTCTTAGTCTGGCTGATACCTTACTCTGGGTTGGTTCTATTGCATGCAGTACCTGTTCCTTACTGGGGTTGTCTAGCTGCGCGGTCTACCTTTACCTACTGGTCTGTGTCTTGTCTTGCTGCGTAACACTTTCTTACCTGGGTTGGTTTAGCTTCGTGCTCTAGAACTTGCCTTAACCTCGTGTTGTTCTTCTGCGATCAGGTCGTACTTTCCTAACCTGGTTGGTCTCTATGCTCCGGCATGATACTCTTTACTAATCAATGGTTTTATGCTGACGTACATGTCTATTGTCAACGCGTTTTCTTGTTTGTATATGTACTTCTCCATTTTTTCAATGTTATAATCATAGATTGTCAACGGGGAAATCAGTACACAATACCAGGGTCTCAAAATAACCATTGAACAATGATCCAATTAGAGGACTCTGTGCAGGTTCGATATGGCTATGGCAGACCGTCCACATTTAGGCCAAGCGATTTGGGGATAGTGATAGATGTACGATTAACAATTCAAGTATATCAGATTGTCACGGGACCAACAGGTAACCATATCAAGGTCAAAAGTTCCTTACTCATCACATATTCCTTTCCTTTTCAACCGCTCAGAACAAATGTGGTTAGTTGGCTTCTGCTGCTGCTGTTACTGGCAGGGGCCATTTCTCTGAACCCGAGGCTTGAGGTGGAAAGATTAGCGCCTTCCCATTTCTTCAGAATTGGAGTGGGTGTCTGGTCTAGTCTACAAGCCCTTTGCTGTGTGGTACTTTTAAAGAATAACAGTTTAAATCTAAATGGAAATCTCTGAAATACTACTTTATAATGAATGTTCTGTTTTTGTTTTTACAGTAACCACTGTCTCGTGTCTCCGTCTACTATGTTATACAAAGGCCAGGCAGGCAGAAAGTGACGTGAAATGGATAGGGTGGAGTAACAGATACAGACCCTCCCCTCCACAACACACACTGTACCACCAGACCAGACCAGACCAGACCAGACCTGACCAGACCTGACCAGACCAGACCTGACCAGACCAGACCTGACCAGACCTGACCTGACCAGACCAGATCAGACCAGATCAGACCTGACCAAATCAGACCAGACCTGATCAGACCTGACCAGACCAGACCAGACCAGATCAGACCTGACCAGACCAGACCTGATCAGACCTGACCAAATCAGACCAGACCTGATCAGACCTGACCAGACCAGACCAGATCAGACCTGACCAGACCAGACCTGACCAGATCAGACCTGACCAGACCAGACCAGACCAGACCAGATCAGACCTGACCAGACCAGATCAGACCTGACCAGACCAGATCAGACCAGATCAGACCTGATCAGACCTGACCAAATCAGACCAGACCTGATCAGACCTGACCAGACCAGACCAGACCAGATCAGACCTGACCAGACCAGACCAGATCAGACCAGACCAGATCAGACCTGACCAGACCAGACCAGATCAGACCTGACCAGACCAGACCAGACCAGACCAGATCAGACCTGACCAGACCAGATCAGACCTGACCAGACCAGATCAGACCAGATCAGACCTGATCAGACCTGACCAAATCAGACCAGACCTGATCAGACCTGACCAGACCAGACCAGACCAGATCAGACCTGACCAGACCAGACCAGACCAGACCAGACCAGACCAGACCTGATCAGACCTGACCAGACCTGACCAGACCAGATCAGACCTGACCAGACCTGACCAGACCAGACCAGATCAGACCAGACCAGATCAGACCTGACCAGACCAGACCAGATCAGACCTGACCAGACCAGACCAGACCAGATCAGACCTGACCAGACCAGATCAGACCTGACCAGACCAGATCAGACCAGATCAGACCTGATCAGACCTGACCAAATCAGACCAGACCTGATCAGACCTGACCAGACCAGACCAGACCAGATCAGACCTGACCAGACCAGACCAGACCAGACCAGACCAGACCAGACCAGATCAGACCAGACACCATTCAAATGGCTGAGTCCCAAATGGCAACCTATTCCCTATATAGGGGTTCTGGTCCAAAGTAGTGGGCTATGTAGGGAATAGGGTGCCATTCTCTGGTCTAAAGTAGTGCACTATATAGGGAATAGGGTGCCATTCTCTGGTCTAAAGTAGTGCACTATATAGGGAATAGGGTACCATTCTCTGGTCTAAAGTAGTGCACTATATAGGGAATAGGGTGCCATTCTCTGGTCTAAAGTAGTGGGCTATGTAGGGAAAAGGGGGCCATTCTCTGGTCTAAAGTAGTGCACTATATAGGGAATAGGGTGCCATTCTCTGGTCTAAAGTAGTGGGCTATGTAGGGAAAAGGGGGCCATTCTCTGGTCTAAAGTAGTGCACTATATAGGGGATAGGGTGCCATTCTCTGGTCTAAAGTAGTGCACTATATAGGGAATAGGGTGCCATTCTCTGGTCTAAAGTAGTGCACTATATAGGGAATAGGGTGCCATTCTCTGGTCTAAAGTAGTGCACTATATAGGGAATAGGGTGCCATTCTCTGGTCTAAAGTAGTGCACTACATAGGGAATAGGGTGCCATTCTCTGGTCTAAAGTAGTGCCTATAAGGGAATCAGGTCCATTCTCTGGTCTAAAGTAGTGCAACTATATGGGTAGGGTACCATTCTCTGGTCTAAAGTAGTGCACTATGTAGGGAATAGGGTGCCTTTTGAGATGCAGCCAATGTCTGCTGGAGTACAGAGAGAGAGAGGGGTGTGTCAGGGTTCAATGGCATCTCTAGTGGATGGATAGTGTGAATATGTGACATCTGTTAAAGCTCAGACACACCGGGAGGATTGGCAAACGTTTGCCTGCAGACAGTCCTTAGCACCTCTGAACAGAGTGTCGGCAGTCAATCTCTTTTGTGTTCACACAGCAAGGACCTTGGAAGTCGTCAGCCACTCAGCCTTGTTAATTTACTCCAAACCAAAAGGTGGCAGTAGCGTTGTTTGGCAATGCATATCCATATGTGTTGCTTATGGTATAGATTCCAAGCTCTCTGCGCTAATGTTGCTAATTTGTAGAAAGCCCTTGTTGTTACTAGCCAGATGGCCACTGCTAGATAACTACCTAGCAAGATGACGAAGGAATTTAATTCACTCTCCATAATCCCATGCTGCCGGTGGAAGCCCATAGCCAAATGTTTAGCTAGCACAACGTAGCTAGCGAGCTAGCTAAGGACTCGGCTGTTAACACAGGCAGCTGTTTTCATGGAAACTAGCTAATCCATTGTTGTTTAATTATAATATCAATACTAGCTACAGTGGTTAGCTGGCTTGGAGGAAGTATTTAGTGTTGTGTGCATTGCTTCTGTGCACTTAGCCAGCTGCCATCCCATAGCCTAGATTGCATATGAAGTGTGACCACGTGGACAGAGGAAATTGCCCTCACGTCTGTTGTTGTTGGCGTCCCCACGTGGGGATTCGTGCTCTCTGATTGGCTCAAAGTCAAGTTGTTGGCCACTGATAAGCATTGTGATTCTACATTGCCAAAGCAAGGGAAGTAGATAGTAAACAAAAGTGAAATAAACAATACATATTAACAGTAAACATTACACTCAGAAGTTCCAAAAGAATAAAGACATTTCAAATGTCATATTATGTCTATATACAGTGTTGTAACAATGTGCAAATAGTTAAAGTACAAATGGGAAAATAAATAAACATAAATATGGGTTGTATTTACAATGGTGTTTGTTCTTCACTGGTTGCCCTTTTCTTGTGGCAACAGGTCACAAATCTTGCTGCTGTGATGGCACACTGTGGTATTTCACCCAGTAGATATGGGAGTTTATCAAAATTGGGTTTGTTTTCGAATTCTTTGTGGATCTCTGCAATCTGAGGGAAATATGTGTCTCTAAAATGGTCATACATTTGGCAGGAGGTTAGGAAGTGCAGCTCAGTTTCCACCTCATTTTGTGAGCAGTGTGCACATAGCCTGTCTTCTCTTGAGAGCCAGGTCTGCCTATGGCAGCCTTTCTCAATAACAAGGCTATGCTCACTGAGTCTGTACATAGTCAAAGGTTTCCTTAAGTTTGGGTCAGTCACAGTGGTCAGTAGCATTCTAGTTTGCTCAGTTTTTTCGTTAATTATTTCCATTGTGTCAAGTAATTATCTTTCTGTTATCTCATGATTTGGTTGGGTCTAATTGTGTTGTAGTCCTGGGGCTCTGTGGGGTCTGTTTGTGTTTGTGAACAGAGCCCCAGGACCAGCTTGCTTAGGGGACTCTTCTCCAGGTTCATCTCTCTGTAGGTGATGGCTTTGTTATGGAAGGTTTGG
Source organism: Coregonus sp. 'balchen' (assembly GCA_902810595.1). Taxonomy (NCBI): domain Eukaryota; kingdom Metazoa; phylum Chordata; class Actinopteri; order Salmoniformes; family Salmonidae; genus Coregonus; species Coregonus sp. 'balchen'. The sequence goes on along the minus strand of LR778275.1, from coordinate 50,861,941 downwards.
GAATCGCTTCCTTTTAAGTGGTTATAGAATTTAACAGCTCTTTTCTGGATTTGGATAATTAGCGGGTTTTGGCCTAATTCTGCTCTGCAAGCCTTATTTGGTGTTTTACGTTGTACACAGAGGATATTTTTGCATAATTCTGCATGCAGTCTCTCAATTTGGTGTTTGTCCCATTTTGTGAATTATTGGTTGGTGAGCGGACCCCAGACCTCAGAACCATAAAGGGCAATGGGTTCTATAACTGATTCAAGTATTTTTTGCCAGATCCTAATTGGTATGTCGAATTTTATGTTCCTTTTGATGGTATAGAAGGCCCTTCTTGCCTTGTCTCTCAGATCGTTCACAGCTTTGTGGAAGTTACCTGTGGCGCTGATGTTTAGGCCGAGGTATGTATAGTATATGTACGGTGTCTAGATGGAATTTGTATTTGTGGTCCTGGCAACTGGACCTTTTTTGGAACACCATTATTTTTTGTCTTACTGAGATTCACTGTCAGGGCCCAGGTTTGACAGAATCTGTGCAGAAGATCTAGGTGCTGCTGTAGGCCCTCCTTGGTTGGGGACAGAAGCACCAGATCATCAGCAAACAGTAGACATTTGACTTCAGATTCTAGTTGGGTGAGGCCGCGTGCTGCAGACTGTTCTAGTGCCCTCGCCAATTCGTTGATATATATGTTGAAGAGGGTGGGGCTTAAGCTGCATTCCTGTCTCACCCTACGGCCCTGTGGAAAGAAATGTGTGTTTTGCCTAATTTAACTGCAGTCTTGTTTGTGTAAATATATTTTATAATGTCGTATATTTTAATTATATTATCAGTGCTAGCTACAGTGGTTAGCTGGCTTGGAGGAAGTATTTAGTGTTGTGTGCATTGCTTCTGTGCACTTAGCCAGCTGCCATCCCATAGCCTAGATTGCATATGAAGTGGGCCCTGTGTAGCTCAGTTGGTAGAGCATGGCGCTTGCAACGCCAGGGTTGTGGGTTCGATTCCCACGGGGGGCCAGTATGAAGAGGGAAAAAAAATGTATGCACTCACTAACTGTAAGTCGCTCTGGATAAGAGCGTCTGCTAAATGACTAAAATGTAAAATGTAAGTGTGACCACGTCTACAGAGAAAATGAAAATGGTCTTTTGTTGTTTTTATTTATTTATTTATTTCACCTTTATTTAACCAGGTAAACCAGTTGAGAACAAGTTCTCATTTACAACTGCGACCTGTTGTTGGCTCCCCCACGTGTGGATTCGTGCTCTCTGATTGGCTCAAAGTCCATTTTTTGGCAACTGATGAGCATTGTGATTCTACAAGTTCGTCGCTACCGGGTCGTTACCGGGTCGCTACCGGGTCGCTAACGGGTCAACACGCAGCAGGCACCACTTTTGTTCTAGCAAGAGAGAAGGAATGTTCTCCCACAGTGATGAGGACCTATAAGCAGTCTATCGGCAGTCTATAAGCAGTCTATCGGCAGTCTATCGGCAGTCTATCGGCAGTCTATCGGCAGTCTATCGGCAGTCTATCGGCAGTCTATAAGCAGTCTATCGGCAGTCAGATTCTTGGTGTGTTTCATGTTTTATGGTCAGGGTTACGTTTAGAATAAGGGTTAGGTTTCAGGTTAGGGAAAGGGTTTAGGGTTAAGGTTTTGGGTTAGTAGAGCTAGTAGTTAGTTAGTAGTAATGTTATTGATAGTCTGTAGAGCATCTACAGATGGACTATCCAAATAAAGTGGTACCACATTATCACCTGTAACCGTACTGATGCATGTCTATAAATAAATAAATACGCTGACGCATGTGACCGACTGGTCTTATGTAGCAACATTTGAAATGGTGTTTTTTTACATTGTATAAAAGTAGAAACTCCGAGCTAGAAAATGGTTTATCGTACTTTCCCATTGTTCCTCAATTCTGCTTTCAATCACTTTTGAGGAAAATGGGCCTTGAACGTTTTGGTACACCTACTGGAGAGCTCTTCTTTGTCTACACCCATTCAACATCGTTCACACCCTCTTAAGCTTTAGCCCCGCCCATCTCTTTAAGGAATCACATGTGAGGCCATGTACTAAACAACCAAGACTAAAGGCTGGTTTATACTACAGGTGTGTTCGCAAATGTAATCTGGAGTGCCAGAGTGTGCTCTGGGTGTTCGTAAACTCAGAGTTTTGCTCTCTGAACATTTAGGGCGCACACTGGACGCTCTGGCCGAGGAGTAGGTTTGATCCGAGCGTTCTGACCTGACAACGGCAGTCAAGCACCCAAGCTAACTGGCTAGCTTGCTAGCTACTTCCAGACACAAATGAGAGAACAGCTCACTCTGACCATTTTGCTCACCCTAGCAGAGCTGGTTAGCCAGTTTTTATGTTATCCAGAGCGTTGGTGACTGCAACTGTGCTGCTGGCAACAATTTAATTATGCTTTTTTGCCAACGTTTACTGACACCGGCCATATTCAACGGGTGTTGAGCGTTCGTAAATTCATCACTTATTCTGTGATCTGGCACACTCAGACGAGAGTGCTCTGAAATCGGAGTAGATAGCAAGAGTGAATTTACCAGCTACGTCTATCGACAGTTGTCGCAGTGACATCTTGAACATTCTATTAAAATGGATACTTGCATAGTGAAGTCTTTTTGTTTAGACATGTAGCTAGCTAGCTAAACAACGAACCATAATCCCAACTCATAACGTAACTACCCTGCATGAATCTACATGTAACTAACCAACCAGGTTCAATGTTAGCTAGCTAACTAGCAATGCAAATGGCTCTGAGATACAAATAATATTACTACACAGATCATACACGTAACGTTAGCTAGCGAGCCAGCCAGCTAACGTTAGCTAGAAAGCTAACAGTACACTTTAACTTGAAATGAAACCGACTTTCTGACAAATTTAGAAACGTGTAAATGTCGCTAGCTAGACTATCTTACCCGTGTAGATGGATGGACGCTTCTCCTAGTAAAATACTACTTGAGTAAAAGTCTAAAAGTATTTAGTTTTAAATATACATAAGTATCAAAAGTAAATGCAATTGCTAAAATATACTTAAGTATCAAAAGTAAAATTATAAATCATTTAAAATTCCTTATATTAAGCAAACTGCACAATTTTCTTGTTTTTAAAATGTACGGATAGCCAGGGGGGTCACACTCCAACACTCAGACATTATTTACAAGAGATTTGTGTTTAGTGACTCGGCTAGACCAGAGGCAGGAGGGACGTCTCTTGAATTTCACAATGTTTCTGCTAAGCATTGTATGGAGTAAAAAGTACAATATTTTCTTTAGAAATGTAGTAAAGTAAAAGTTGTCAAAAATATAAATAGTAAAGTACAGATACCCCAAAAAGCTACTTAAGTAGTACTAGTAGTACTTAAAAGTATTTTTCCTTAAGTTCTTTACACCACTGCCAGTTACCTCATGTATTTGATTTCCCTCCTGTCTCTGTATGTACAGTATGGACAGTGGCACCCCCTTGGCATTTTTCCTGTTTTGTTGCCGTACAACCTGGAATTAAAATGGATTTTTTGGGGGGTTTGTATCATTTGATTTACACAACATGCCTACCACTTTGAAGATGCAAAATATGTTTTATTGTGAAACAAACAAGAAATAAGACAAAAAAAAACAGAACTTGAGCGTGCATAACTATTCACCCTCCCAAAGTCAATACTTTGTAGAGCCACCTTTTGCAGCAATTACAGCTGCAAGTCTCTTGGGGTATGTCTCTATAAGCTTGGCACATCAAGCCACTGGGATTTTTGCCCATTCTTCAAGGCAAAACTGCTCCAGCTCCTTCAAGTTTGATGGGCTCCGCTGGTGTTCAGCAATCTTTAAGTCATACCACAGATTCTCAATTGGATTGAGGTCTGGGCTTTGACTAGGCCATTCCAAGACATTTAAATGTCTCCCCTTAAACCACTCAAGTGTTGCTTTAGCAGTATGCTTAGGGTCATTGTCCTGCTGGAAGGTGAACCTCCATCCCAGTCTCAAATCTCTGGAAGACTGAAACAGGTTTCCCTCAAGAAATTCCCTGTATTTAGCGCCATCAATCATTCCTTCAATTCTGACCAGTTTCCCAGTCCCTGCCGATGAAAAACATCCCCACAGCATGATGCTGCCAACACCGGATGGCGTTCTCGGGGTGATGAGAGGTGTTGGGTTTGCGCCAGACATTTTCCTTGATGGCCAAAAAGCTCAATTTTAGTCTCATCTGACCAGAGTACCTTCTTCCATATGTTTGGGGAGTCTCCCACATGCCTTTTGGCGAACACCAACCGTGTTTGCTTATTTTTTTCTTTAAGCAATGGCTTTTTTTCTGGCCACTCTTCCGTAAAGCCCAGCTCTGTGGAATGTACGGCTTTAAGTGGTCCTATGGACAGATACACCAATCTCCGCTGTGGAGCTTTGCAGCTTCTTCAGGGTTATCTTTGGTCTCTTTGTTGCTTCTATGATTAATGTCCTCCTTGCCTGGTCTGTGAGTTTTGGTGGGCGGCCCTCTCTTGGCAGGTTTGTTGTGGTGCCATATTCTTCCCATTTCTTAAATAATGGATTTAATGGTGCTCCGTGGGATGTTCAAAGTTTCTGATCTTTTTTAATAACCCAACCCTGATCTGTACTTCTCCACAACTTTGTCCCTGACCTGTTTGGAGAGCTCCTTGGTCTTCATGGTGCCGCTTGCTTGGTGTTGCTCCTTGCTTAGTGGTGTTGCAGACTCTGGGGCCTTTCTGAACAGGTGTGTATATATACTGAGATCATGTGACAGATCATGTCACACTTAGATTGCACACAGGTAGACTTTATTTAACTAATTATGTGACTTCTGAAGGTAATTGGTTGCACCAGATCTTATTTAGGGGCTTCATAGCAAAGGGGGTGAATACATATGCACGCACCACTTTTCCGTTATTAATTTTTTTAGCATTTCACTTCACCAATTTGGACTATTTTGTGTATGTCCATTACATGAAATCAAAATCCATTTAAATTACAGGTTGTAATGCAACAAAATAGGAAACATGCCAAGGGGATGAATACTTTTGCAAGGCACTGTATGACTAAGTAACCAGGTATTCCCAGCTACAGTGGGGAGAACAAGTATTTGATACACTGCCGATTTTGCAGGTTTTCCTACTTACAAAGCATGTAGAGGTCTGTAATTTTTTATCATAGGTACACTTCAACTGTGAGAGACGGAATCTAAAAACAAAAATCCAGAAAATCACATTGTATGATTTTTAAGTAATTAATTTGCATTTTATTGCATGACATAAGTATTTGATCACCTACCAACCAGTAAGAATTCCGGCTCTCACAGACATGTTAGTTTTTCTTTAAGAAGCCCTCCTGTTCTCCACTCATTACCTGTATTAACTGCACCTGTTTGAACTCATTACCTGTATAAAAGACACCTGTCCACACACTCAATCAAACAGACTCCAACCTCTCCACAATGGCCAAGACCAGAGAGCTGTGTAAGGACATCAGGGATAAAATTGTAGACCTGCACAAGGCTGGGATGGGCTACAGGACAATAGGCAAGCAGCTTGGTGAGAAGGCAACAACTGTTGGCGCAATTATTAGAAAATTGAAGAAGTTCAAGATGACGGTCAATCACCTTCGGTCTGGGGCTCCATGCAAGATCTCACCTCGTGGGGCATCAATGATCATGAGGAAGGTGAGGGATCAGCCCAGAACTACACGGCAGGACCTGGTCAATGACCTGAAGAGAGCTGGGACCACAGTTTCAAAGAAAACCATTAGTAACAAGGTCCCCCTGCTCAAGCCAGCGCATGTCCAGGCCCATTTGAAGTTTGCCAATGACCATCTGGATGATCCAGAGGAGGAATGGGAGAAGGTCATGCGGTCTGATGAGACAAAAATAGAGCTTTTTGGTCTAAACTCCACTCGCCGTGTTTGTAGGAAGAAGAAGGATGAGTACAACCCCAAGAACACCATCCCAACCGTGAAGCATGGAGGTGGAAACATCATTCTTTGGGGATGCTTTTCTGCAAAGGGGACAGGACGACTGCACCGTATTGAGGGGAGGATGGATGGGGCCATGTATCGCGAGATCTTGGCCAACAACCTCCTTCCCTCAGTAAGAGCATTGAAGATGGGTCGTGGCTGGGTCTATACCCTGAGTGGCGCAGTGGTCTAAGGCACTGCATCGCAGTGCTAACTGTGCCACTAGAGATCCTGGTTCGAATCCAGGCTCTGTCGCAGCCGGCCACGACCGGGAGACTCATGGGCGGCGCACAATTGGCCCAGCGTCGTCCAGGGTAGGGGAGGGAATGGCCGGCAGGGATGTAGCTCAGTTGATAGAGCATGGCGTTTGCAACGCCAGGGTTGTGGGTTCGATTCCCACGGGGGGCCAGTATAAAAATAAAAAAAAGATATGTATTCATAACTGTAAGTCGCTCTGGATAAGAGCGTCTGCTAAATGACTAAAATGTAAAATGTAAAATGTCTTCCAGCATGACAACGACCTGAAACACACAGCCAGGGCAACTAAGGAGTGGCTCCGTAAGAAGCATCTCAAGGTCCTGGAGTGGCCTAGCCAGTCTCCAGACCTGAACCCAATAGAAAATCTTTGGAGGGAGCTGAAAGTCCGTATTGCCCAGCGACAGCCCCGAAACCTGAAGGATCTGGAGAAGGTCTGTATGGAGGAGTGGGCCGAAATCCCTGCTGCAGTGTGTGCAAACCTGGTCAAGACCTACAGGAAACGTATGATCTCTGTAATTGCAAACAAAGGTTTCTGTACTAAATATTAAGTTCTGCTTTTCTGATGTATCAAATACTTATGTCATGCATATGTCATGCTTATGTCATGCAATAACATGCAAATTAATTACTTAAAAATCCATATAATGTGAAGTGTACCTATGATAAAAATTACAGACCTCTACATGCTTTGTAAGTAGGAAAACCTGCAAAATCGTCAGTGTATCAAATACTTGTTCTCCCCACTGTACATAGTAACAGTATGTATGAGTCTCCTAGGACTTACATTAATTTCCTGAACCTTGTATAGGTCAGGGGTCATTGGAACTGTGAGGCGTCACAGTGGGAGCATTCCTTACTGGCATGGTGTGTCGCGTGTTCTATAATACCCACCATGTGTTCAGAGGGCTCTGGCTCTGTCCCAAATGGCACCCTATGCCCTACGTAGTCACTACTTTTCACCAGGGCCCATAGTTCTGAGAGTCCTGGTAATGAACAGACAGAGAAAGGAAGACGACTGGACTCAGGTCTCTGCTGAGAGTCCTGGTAATGAACAGACAGAGAAACGAAGACGACTGGACTCAGGTCTCTGCTGAGAGTCCTGGTAATGAACAGACAGAGAAAGGAAGACGACTGGACTCAGGTCTCTGCTGAGAGTCCTGGTAATGAACAGACAGAGAAAGGAAGACGACTGGACTCAGGTCTCTGCTGAGAGTCCTGGTAATGAACAGACAGAGAAAGGAAGACGACTGGACTCAGGTCTCTGCTGAGAGTCCTGGTAATGAACAGACAGAGAAAGGAAGACGACTGGACTCAGGTCTCTGCTGAGAGTCCTGGTAATGAACAGACAGAGGTTAAAACGCTTTCTGAAGGTTCTGATCCTTGGGTGTGTAACTGACTTGTGTCAGGAACACATTGGACTGATCTTGTGTCTCAAATGGCACCATATTCCCTATATAGTGCCTTTAATGGGCCCTGGTCAAAAGTAGTGCACTAAATAGGGTGCCATTTGGGACTTTTTGTTTTAAATTAGTTTAGAAGACGTTAGAGTAGGAAACCCCAACATCCACACTTGTTTTCCCCCGGCTCCTGATCCATCAGTTCTGATGATACAAACTGCCTACCGAAGAATGGTGGCGGTGTAGCAATGTATGTGAAAAACAACTTTAAGGCGACCCAATCTCTCAATGTCTCGCTTCCGAAGCAATTTGAGCTACTAGTTATACATTTGATTATATCCCATAATGTTAATTTCTATGTTGTATTTTATCGATGGCAATTTGAATGCACGGAGATACCGTGATGAGATCCTGAGGCCCATTGTCGTGCCATTCATCCGCCACCATCACCTCATGTTTCAGCATTATAATGCACGGCCCCATGTCGCAAGGATCTGTAAACAATTCCTGGAAGCTGAAAATGTCCCAGTTCTTCCATGGCCTGCATACTCACCAGACATGTCACCCATTGAGCATACAGTGCATTCGGAAAGTATTCAGACCCCTTGACTTTTTCCACATTTTGTTAAGTTACAGCCTTATTCTAAAATAGATTAAATGAAATGTTTTCCTCATCAATCTACCCACAACACCCCCCCAGCAGCGTTATCTACACAGCAGCGTTATCTACACAGCAGCGTTATCTACACAGCAGCGTTATCTACACAGCAGCGTTATCTACACAGCAGCGTTATCTACACAGCAGCGTTATCTACACAGCAGCGTTATCTACACAGCAGCGTTATCTACACAGCAGCGTTATCTACACAGCAGCGTTATCTACACAGCAGCGTTATCTACACAGCAGCGTTATCTGCAGCGTTATCTACAGCAGCAGCGTTATCTACACAGCAGCGTTATCTACACAGCAGCGTTATCTACACAGCAGCGTTATCTATACAGCAGCGTTATCTACACAGCAGCGTTATCTACACAGCAGCAGCAGCAGCGTTATCTACACAGCAGCGTTATCTACACAGCAGCGTTATCTACACAGCAGCGTTATCTACACAGCAGCGTTATCTACACAGCAGCGTTATCTACACAGCAGCGTTATTACATTTACATTTACATTTTAGTCATTTAGCAGACGCTCTTATCCAGAGCGACTTACAGGAGCAATTAGGGTTAAGTGCCTTGCTCAAGGGCACATTAACGTCATTTAGCAGACGCTCTTAGCCAGAGCGACTCACAAATTGGTGCGTTCACCCTATAGCCAGTGGGATAACCACTTTACAATTGGGGGGGGGGGGGGGGGTACAAGGATTCCTTTATCCTATCCCAGGTATTCCTTAAAGAGGTGGGGTTTCAAATGTCTCCGGAAGGTGGTGAGTGACTCCGCTGTCCTGGCGTCGTGAGGGAGCTTGTTCCACCATTGGGGTGCCAGAGCAGCGAACAGTTTTGACTGGGCTGAGCGGGAACTATGCTTCCGCAGAGGAAGGGGAGCCAGCAGGCCAGAGGTGGATGAGCGCAATGCCCTCGTTTGGGTGTAGGGACTGATCAGAGCCCGAAGGTACAGAGGTGCCGTTCCCCTCACTGCTCCATAGGCAAGCACCATGGTCTTGTAGCGGATGCGAGCTTCAACTGGAAGCCAGTGGAGTGTGCGGAGGAGGGGGGGTGACGTGAGAGAACTTGGGAAGGTTGAACACCAGACGGGCTGCGGCATTCTGGATGAGTTGTAGGGGTTTAATGGCACAGGCAGGGAGGCCAGCCAACAGCGAGTTGCAGTAGTCCAGACGGGAGATGACAAGTGCCTGGATTAGGACCTGTGCCGCTTCCTGTGTAAGGCAGGGTCGTACTCTCCGAATGTTGTAGAGCATGAACCTGCAGGAGCGGGTCACCGCCTTGATGTTGGCGGAGAACGACAGGGTGTTGTCCAGGGTCACGCCTAGGCTCTTCGCACTCTGGGAGGAGGACACAGCGGAGTTGTCAACCGTGATGGCGAGATCATGGAACGGGCAGTCCTTCCCCGGGAGGAAGAGCAGCTCCGTCTTGCCAGGGTTCAGCTTGAGGTGGTGATCCGTCATCCATACTGATATGTCTGCCAGACATGCAGAGATGCGATTCGCCACCTGGTTATCAGAAGGGGGAAAGGAGAAGATTAGTTGTGTACCGTCAGCGTAGCAATGATAGGAGAGACCATGTGAGGATATGACAGAGCCAAGTGACTTGGTGTATAGGGAGAAAAGGAGAGGGCCTAGAACTGAGCCTTGGGGGACACCAGTGGTGAGAGCACGTGGTGCGGAGACAGCTTCTCGCCACGCCACTTGCAGCGTTATCTACACAGCAGCAGCAGCGTTATCTATGCAGCAGCGTTATCTACACAGCAGCGTTATCTACACAGCAGCAGCGTTATCTACACAGCAGCGTTATCTACACAGCAGCAGCAGCGTTATCTACACAGCAGCAGCAGCGTTATCTACACAGCAGCAGCAGCGTTATCTACACAGCAGCAGCGTTATCTACACAGCAGCAGCGTTATCTACACAGCAGCAGCGTTATCTACACAGCAGCAGCGTTATCTACACAGCAGCAGCGTTATCTACACAGCAGCGTTATCTACACAGCAGCGTTATCTACACAGCAGCAGCAGCGTTATCTACACAGCAGCGTTATCTACAAAGCAGCGTTATCTACACAGCAGCGTTATCTACACAGCAGCAGCGTTATCTACACAGCAGCAGCGTTATCTACACAGCAGCAGCGTTATCTACACAGCAGCAGCGTTATCTACACAGCAGCAGCGTTATCTACACAGCAGCAGCGTTATCTACACAGCAGCAGCAGCGTTATCTACACAGCAGCAGCAGCGTTATCTACACAGCAGCGTTATCTACACAGCAGCAGCAGCGTTATCTACACAGCAGCGTTATCTACACAGCAGCAGCAGCGTTATCTACACAGCAGCAGCAGCGTTATCTACACAGCAGCAGCAGCGTTATCTACACAGCAGCAGCAGCGTTATCTACACAGCAGCGTTATCTACACAGCAGCGTTATCTACACAGCAGCGTTATCTACACAGCAGTGTTATCTACACAGCAGCGTTATCTACACAGCAGCGTTATCTACACAGCAGCGTTATCTACACAGCAGCGTTATCTACACAGCAGCGTTATCTACACAGCAGCAGCAGCGTTATCTACACAGCAGCAGCAGCGTTAGCCGAGTGGCGCAGTGGTCTAAGGCACTGCATTGCAGTGCTAGCTGTGCCACTAGAGATCCTGGTTCGAATCCAGGCTCTGTCGTAGCCGGCCGCGACCGGGAGACCAATGGGGCGGTGCACAATTTGGCCCAGCGTTGTCCAGGGTAGGGGCGGGAATGGCCGGCAGGGATGTAGCTCAGTTGGTAGAGCATGGCGTTTGCAACGCCAGGGTTGTGGGTTCGATTCCCACGGGGGGCCAGTATGAAAAATAAATAAAAATAATAATGTATGCACTCACTAACTGTAAGTCGCTCTGGATAAGAGCGTCTGCTAAATGACTAAAATGTGAAATGTAAATGTATCTACACAGCAGGGCGTGGCTGAGGTCCCTGATGATCTTCTTGGCCTTCCTTCCTGCGACACCTGGTGCTGTAGGTGTCCTGGAGGACAGGCAGTGAGCACCCAATGGTGCGTCCAGCTGCACGTATCACCCTCTGAAGAGCCATACGCTCCACGGCGAGCCTGGCGGTGGAGCTGCCGTACCAGGCTGTGATGCAGCCCGGCAGTATGCTCTCGATGGTGCTCCTGTAGAACACTGTGAGGCCCTCTGGGACAGGCCAAATTTCTTCAGCATCCTGAGGTTGAAGAGTCTCTGTCGTGCCTTCTTCACCACGGTGTCCGTGTGGTTAGACCAGTTCAGCTTCTCTGAGATGTGTACGCTGAGGAATTATAAGTTATTGACCGTCTCCACTGCGGCCCCATTGATGAGGATGGGGCGGCGTGTCCAGCCTGGTCCAGCCTTCCTCCACAATCAGCTCCTTTGTTTTGCTAACGTTGAGGGAGAGGTTGTTTACCTGGCACCACGCCGTCAGAGTGTCTACCTCCTCCCTGTAGGCCGTCTCGTCATTGTTGGTAATCAGACCTACTACTGTCGTGTCGTCAGTGAACTTGATGATGGAGTTGGAACTGTGTGAGGCCACGCAGTCGTTGGTATACAGAGAATACAGGAGGGGACTGAGGATGCACCCTTGTGGGGCCCCCGTGTTGAGGATCAGTGTCGAGGAGGTAATGTTGCCAACCTTGACCACCTGGGGGCGGCCCGTCAGAGTTCAGACCCAGAGTTCAGACCCAGGGCCGTGAGCTTTGTAATGAACTTATAGGGCACTATGGTATTGAAGGCCGAGCTGTAGTCGATGAACAGCATCCTCACATAAGCATTCCTTTTGTCCAGATGGGTAAGGGCGTTGTGCAGTTGTGCAGTGTAATGGTGATTGCGTCGTCCATGGATCTGTCAGGACGGTAGGCAAATTGAAGAGGGTTGAGTGTATCGGGGAGGGAGGAGGTGATGTGGTCTTTGACTAGCCTATCGAAGCGCTTCATGATGACGGAAGTGAGAGCCACGGTCGGTAGTCATTCAGTTACTTTCCCTTTCTTGGGCAGGGGGATGATAGTGGACATCTTGAAGCAGTATGGGAACACAGCCAGCTGGTCTGCACATGCTCTGAGGGCAGTCTGGGCCGGCAGCCTTGCGAGGGTTACCACGTTTGGATGACTTACATACGTCCTCAGTGGAGACTGAGTGTGTAGCTCAAGTTGTCAGGGATGATTACCTACAGTAGTGCTGAGCCATCAGACTACTACACAGGGATGACTACCTACAGTAGTGCTGAGCCATCAGACTACTACACAGGGATGACTACCTACAGTAGTGCTGAGCCATCAGACTACTACACAGGGATGACTACCTACAGTAGTGCTGAGTCATCAGACTACTACACAGGGATGACTACCTACAGTAGTGCTGAGCCATCAGACTACTACACAGGGATGACTACCTACAGTAGTGCTGAGCCATCAGACTACTACACAGGGATGACTACCTAAAGTAGTGCTGAGCCATCAGACTACCACACAGGGATGACTACCTACAGTAGTGCTGAGCCATCAGACTACTACACAGGGATGACTACCTACAGTAGTGCTGAGCCATCAGACTACTACACAGGGATGACTACCTACAGTAGTGCTGAGCCATCAGACTACTACACAGGGATGACTACCTACAGTAGTGCTGAGCCATCAGACTACTACACAGGGATGACTACCTGCAGTAGTGCTGAGCCATCAGACTACCACACAGGGATGACTACCTACAGTAGTGCTGAGCCATCAGACTACTACACAGGGATGACTACCTACAGTAGTGCTGAGCCATCAGACTACTACACAGGGATGACTACCTACAGTAGTGCTGAGCCATCAGACTACTACACAGGGATGACTACCTACAGTAGTGCTGAGCCATCAGACTACTACACAGGGATGACTACCTACAGTAGTGCTGAGCCATCAGACTACTACACAGGGATGACTACCTACAGTAGTGCTGAGCATACTGGATACCACAGGACTCATACTGGATACCACAGGACTCATACTGGATACCACAGGACTCATACTGGATACCACAGGACTCATACTGGATACCACAGGACTCATACTGGATACCACAGGACTCATATTGGATACCACAGGACTCATACTGGATACCACAGGACTCATACTGGATACCACAGGACTCATATTGGATACCACAGGACTCATACTGGATACCACAGGACTCATATTGGATACCACAGGACTCATATTGGATACCACAGGACTCATATATTGGATACCACAGGGACTCATACTGGATACCACCGGACTCATATTGGATACCACAGGACTCATACTGGATACCACAGGACTCATACTGGATACCACAGGACTCATACTGGATACCACAGGACTCATATTGGATACCACAGGACTCATACTGGATACCACAGGACTCATACTGGATACCACAGGACTCATACTGGATACCACAGGACTCATATTGGATACCACAGGACTCATACTGGATACCACAGGACTCATAATGGATACCACAGGACTCATACTGGATACCACAGGACTCATACTGGATACCACAGGACTCATACTGGATAACACAGGACTCATACCGGATACCACAGGACTCATACTGGATACCACAGTGCATATCACAGGAATCAAATTAAATCCAATCAAATTGTATTTGCCACATGCGCCGAATACAACAGGTGTAGACATTACCGTGAAATACTTACTTACAAGCCCTTAACCAACAATGCAGTTCAAGAAATAGAGTTAAGAAATTATTTACTAAATAAACTAAAGTTAAAAATAAAATAAAAAGTAACACAATAGAATAACAATAATGAGGCTATATACAGGGGGTACCGGTACCGAGTCAATGTGCTGGGATACAGGTTAGTCGAGATAATTTGTACATGTAGGTAGGTGTAAAGTGACTATGCATAGATAATAGACAGCGAGTAGCAGCAGTGTAAATACAAAATGGAGGAGGAGGAGGGGGGGGGGGGGGGGGGGGGGTCAATTTAAATAGTCCGGGTGGCCATTTTAATTAATTGTTCAGTAGTCTTATTGCTTGAGGGTAGAAGCTGTTAAGGAGCCTTTTGGTCCTAGACTTGGCGCTCCGGTACCGCTTGCCGTGTGGTAGCAGAGAGAGCAGTCTATGACTTTGGTGACTGGAGTCTTTGACAATTTTTTGGGAGCTTTTGACCCCTGGTTAGGGGGGGTTT
>LR778275.1:50793129-50847359 GCA_902810595.1 Coregonus sp. 'balchen' | reverse complement strand
TTTAGCAGTCACCTACCCTTTGGTTGACCAGAGAATGGCACCCTATTCCCTACTAGTGCACTACTGTTGACCAGGCCCATGGCTCTATCTGGGACCCTCACCTGTGAATTAAACTTATGTTGAAAATGAGCAATACTGCTATCCTGGTCCAATCAACCTGGCCCATATCTATACGAACAAACTAATGTTGTTCAAAATGAGAATAAACAGATACATCTGAGCAAGGCCCACTCAGCAAACACTTTAAACCATTACGCATGCTCTTACTCTTGGTCCAAATAGCACCTATCCAATATGCACTACAGTAAACCATACCCTCTAGTCAAGGTAGGTGCTAATATCTAATTGTGCCCGATGGATACATCCTTTCCCTCATCCGCCAAAGCAATCTAACTTGTCTGTGACCTCCCTACCTGTCTAGTAATCTGCAAACAATCTGTCTTCATCCTCCCTCAGTAATCAGTTCTCACCGGTCTCTCCTCTCAGTGCTCTCGCTCTCTCTCTCTCTCCTATCCTCTGTCTCGTCTCTCTCCTCCTCTCTCTCCCTTCACTAACAAACCATCGCTCAGTCACCGTTCCTAATCTACAAAACGCATTGTCTCTCTCTCCACCTCACTACTCAACCATCTCTCTCCTCCCCTTCTCACCGACACTTTACAAACCATCCCTCTCTCTGTCCCCCCCCTCTCTCTCTCTCCTCTCTCTCTCCACTTCACTAACAAACCATCCCTCTCCTCTCCTCTCCTCCCTTCCTCACCACTCCTCACTACTAACAAACCATCTCTCTCTCTCACACCTTCACTAACAAACCATCTCTCCTCTCCCACCTTCACTAACAAACCATCCCTCTCTCTCTCCCCCCCCTCTCTCTCCTCCCTCTCTCTCTCCACTTCACTAACAAACCATCCCTCCTCTCTCTCCCTCTCTCCCCTCCCTACTCAACTCCTCTCTCTCACCTCACTAACAAACCATCTCTCTCTCACCTTCATAACACCATCTCCTCTCCCTCCCTCCCCCCTCTCTCCCCTCTCCTAACCTAACCTAACACCATCCCTCCTCTCACTACAACCTCCCCTCTCTCTCCCTCTCTCCACCTACACTACAAACCTCCCTCTCCTCCTCCTCCCTCTCTCCACCTTCACTAACAAACCATCCCTCTCTCCACCTTCACTAACAAACCATCCCCCTCTCTCTCTCCTCTCTCCCTCCCTACAAACAATCCCTCTCTCCTCTCTTCCACCTACACTAACAAACCATCCCTCTCTCCACCTTCACTAACAAACATCCCTCTCTCTCTCCACCTTCACTAACAAACCATCCTCTCTCCTCTCCACCTCACTAACAAACCATCCCTCACCCCACCCTCCTCTCTCTCCACCTCACTAACAAACCATCCTCTCCCACCTCATAACAAACCACCCCTCTCTCTCACGTCACTAACAACTCCCTCTCCCTGTCTCTCTCGTCTCTCAACTACACTAACAAACCCACCACCTTCACTAACAAACCATCCCTCTCTCTCTCCACCTACACTAACAAACCATCTCTCTCCACCTTCACTAACAAACCATCCCTCTCTCTCTCCACCTTCACTAACAAACCATCCTTCACCCTCCCTCCCTCCCTCCCTCTCTCCACCTTCACTAACAAACCATCTCTCTCAAACTTCACTAACAAACCATCCTCCCTCTCTCTCTCCACCTTCACTAACAAACCATCCCCCTCTCTCTCCCTGTCTCTCTCTGTCTCTCTCAACCTACACTAACAAACCACCTTCACTAACAAACCATCTCTCTCAAACTTCACTAACAAACCATCCTCCCTCTCTCTCTCCACCTTCACTAACAAACCATCCCCCTCTCTCTCCCTGTCTCTCCCTGTCTCTCTCAACCTACACTAACAAACCACCTTCACTAACAAACCATCCACCTCTCTCTCCCTCCCCCCTACCTCCCTCCCCGCGGCAGGTAGCTTAGTGGGTAAGAGTGTTGTGCCAGTAACCGAAAGGTCGCTGGTTCTAATCCCCGAGCCGACTAGGTGAAAAATCTGTCGATGTGCCCTTAAGCAAGGCACTTAACCCTAATTGCTCCTGTAAGTCGCTCTGGATAAGAGCGTCTGATAAATGACCTAAATGTATAATCCCCCTCTCTCTCTCTCTCTCCACCTTCACTAACAATATCTCTCTCTCTCTGTGTCTGTTTCTCCTCTCTCTCTCTCCCCGTCTGTCTCTCGTGTCTCTCTCTCCCCTCTCTCTCTCTGCGTGTCTCTGCGTGTCTCTCTCTGCGTCTCTCTCTCTCTGTGCGTCTCTCTCTCCCCCTCTCTCTCCCCCCTCTCTCTCTGTGCGTCTCTCTCTCTCCCCCTCTCTCTGTGCGTCTCTCTCTCTCTCTCTCTCTCTGTGCGTCTCTCTCTCTCTCCCCCTCTCTCTCTGTGCGTCTCTCTCTCTCTCCCCCCCTCTCTCTCTCTGTGCGTCTCTCTCTCTCCCCCTCTCTCTCTCTGTGCGTCTCTCTCTCTCCCCCTCTGTCTCTCTGTGCGTCTCTCTCTCTCCCCCTCTCTCTCTCTGTGCGTCTATCTCTCTCCCCCTCTCTCTCTCTAGGCCCTGTAGTAGGGAGTAGGACAAAAATGTCATGCCCTCCTAAAACAGGTTCTAACTCCAGTTCTGTTTGCGATATTAAGATTCTAACACTGACAGTGTGTTATACAGACTTATTTAGGAAAAGCCAAGGATGGAGGGGGGCATGACATAAAACAATGCCAATGTAATAAATTAAATTAATGAGCAGTCGGTTCTAGTGTTAAGAGATAAACTAGTTATATTTATTTAATGGTCCTTCAATCCGGTTCTGTCAGTTGATCAGTTGGTCCAGTTGGTCCAGTCTGTATCGCTGTAGAGGAATGCAGTGAAGGTTGAACGGTACATGATGTATTAGTGTCTGTGTGCAGGTAGCCTACCTCTGTACTGCCCGGGGGGCCCTGATTGGGCCCCTGTGGCGTGGGTGTTTCCCCGTCCTGCTCCGAAGGTCTGAGAACACTATCCAGAGAATCCACGCTGCTGGCCGACGCAGAGTTCACCGACGACCAGGAGGAGTGGGACACGGAGCGGACCGCGTGTTCGCTGACCGTCCCCACGGAGCCCGTCCTGCGGTGGGTGTGGTGGTGGGTGGCGGGCCTCCGCATGGTGGAGGAGGAGGAAGAGGTGGAGGCGCTAGCTAGGGAGTGGGAGCTCTGTCTGGCAGCCTCGTCCATACTGAGAGAAGCCTGCTCCAGCTGGGCCGTGATATCATCCAGGGACAGGTTGGAGGCCATGGGGCGGCGGTGGCGAGCTGCCACCGTGGAGGCTGGTGAGGCCCGGGTACTGGTGGATAGATAGAGGGGTACTTTATTCATCCCTGAGGTGAAATGACATGTCAAACGCAGTAGCAAAATAAATATACATACTGTCCCGGACAACACGAAAAAACAAAGTCCGATAGGAGATAAATCAATAAATATTTGATAAATTGATAAATAATCAATAAATAATCACATAAATACCACAACACAACAGTGACATCAATGATATATTCAACATAAACATAAATATATCCACAGTTCAGCAATAGCTTACCTGCTGGAGGTGCTGCCCCCACTGCTGGAGGTGCCTCCTCCACTGCTCCCAGCATGCACCTTGGTGCTGCTGCTGCTGCGGCCAGCGGGGGGTTTCTGGCGCAGCTTAGCATCACCTGGCACACCCAGCCTGTTCTTGCCACTATTGGGCTTGCTCAGCTCCTGCTCTATGGAACACAGGTCTGCCATCAGGGAATCCAGATCTACACCGTCTCCGCCCTGGTTTAGAGCCTCTGGAAGAACAACAACAACAACATTAACAACAACATTAACAACAAAAACAACAAATATAGCTGCAAGAAGCAATGCCGGGGTTCAAGCTTTGGCCCCATAGCACCACCACCAGGACAAATTGGACACATTTCCCTGAAGAGCTACTTCTGTATTCTTTACGACGCTTGCCAAATATCAGAACTCAAAATCAAAACAGATCATGCAATACGCTTTTGATGTATTTTGGACCATTTTCAACCATGTTGACTACTTTAAACGCCTTATTCTCCAGAAGAATCTTTGGATGTCTTCAAATGAAATATTTTTCCAAGACTCTAGCGCAAACAATATGGCTGCTATAAGCCAATGAGCTTGCATTAATTGTTTTTCCTGTCCAACAGCGCCACCATGCTGGCAAACAACCATACTCTACAGGTCAGCTAGACTGACATCCCTGAGCATGTGTGCCAAATTCCAATTCTGACTCGAACAGATCAAAATATATAAATACTGTATGTGCCGATATAGCACCATTGTGTAAAAAATGAACATCTGTGTCTGATTTATATGCATTTATGTGCCAGGTCACGCCCACTTGAATGTTTATTGGTCAGTACCATATTGTTTGAGTTGCTAGCGTGGAAAATATTGCGTTGTGAGACATTGATCCATAAATGCCATGTATCAAGTTGTGTGAGCCTTTGAAAGCATTTCATGGCTACAGATGTGAGTGCTACGGGTCGACAGTCATTTAGACAGGTTACCTTAGCGTTCTTGGGTACAGGGACTATGGTGGTCTGCTTGAAATATGTACAGTCATGGTCAAAAGTTTTGAGAATGACAAACACTAATTTTCACCAAGTCTGCTGCCTCAGTTGACGGCAATTTGCATATACTCCAGAATGTCATGAAGAGTGATCAGATTAATTGCAATTAATTGCAAAGTCCCTCTTTGCCATGAAAATGAACTTAATCCCCCAAAAACATTTCCACTGCATTTCAGCCCTGCCACAAAAGGACCAGCTGCCATCATGTCAGTGATTCTCTCGTTAACACAGGTGAGAGTGTTGACGAGGACAAGGCTGGAGATCACTATGTCATGCTGATTGAGTTAGAATAACAGACTGGAAGCTTTAAAAGGAGGGTGGTGCTTGAAATCATTGTTCTTCCTCTGTTAACCATGGTTACCTGCAAGGAAACACGTTCAAGAGAGTCATTTAGCTTGTCTGGTAGGCTCTGGGCAGCTATCGGCTGGGTTTCCCTTTGTAATCCGTGATACTTTGAAAGCCCTGTCACATCCGACGAGCTTCAGAGCTGGCAAAGTAGGATTCGAACTTAATCCTGTATTGACGCTTTGCCTGTTTGACGGCTCATCGGAGGTAGTAGCGGCATCTCTTTAACAGTGCATTCGGAAAATATTCACACCCCTTCACTTTTTCCACATTTTGTTACGTTCCAGCCTTATTCTAAAATTGATGAAATTAACATTTGTCCTCATCAATTTACACACAATATCCCACAATGACAAAGTGAAAACAGGGTTTTAGAAATGTTCTGCACATTTATAAAAATACAAAAAACAAAAATACCTTATTTACATAAGTATTCAGACCCTTTGCATCCTTTTTCCAATTATCATCCTTGAGATGATATTTAGAAAATATTTTTATCTGGACACTTTCAAAGTCAGATTAGGATATAGGTCAGGGACTAGATAGTGTTTTTTTTTACCTGGAGTTGTTCCTTATTGTAAAGAGATGGGTGGGCCTAAGGCTTAAGAGGGTGTGAACGATGCCGAATGGGTGTAGACAAAGAAGAGCTCTCCAGAAGGTGTACCAAAACGTTCAAGGGCCATTTTCTCAAAAGTGGGGTTACAAGTTTATCAACTTTCAAAGCAGAATTACTTTCCCATTGTTCCTCAGTGTATATAACATTTTGTAGCTCGGAGTCTACTTTTATCCAATGTAAAAAACACAATTTCTAATTTTGCTACATAAGACCGGGTCGAGGCAGTGGGTCACATTTTTACTCCTGAACTTATTTAGTCTTGCCATAACAAAGGGGTTGAATACTTATTGACATTTCAGCTTTTAAATTTCTATTAATTTGTATTAAATCCTAAAAACTAAATTCCACTTTGACATTATGGGGTTTTGTGTGTAGATCAGTGACACAAAATCGCAATTTAATCCATTTTAAATTTAGGCTGTAACAACTAAATGTGGCAAACGTCAAGGGGTGTGAATACTTTCTGAAGGCACTGTACGTGTGCAATTCTCACTCCGGCCTGCAAAAGGCAGCAATACGCAATATAGCATCCAGTGTGCCGGAAACACAAGAAGTCGATTTGGATCAGTGGCGGGGAAAGTGGTGTGTGCTGGTTTTGCTAGTTAGCTTGGCTGTTACCATCCCTGCAGCCTACAATGAAAGGACCTAAGGGTGACATAACAACGAAAATAGTATAGAAATGGCCCCCAAAAATGGAAAAGTTGAGGATGAACACACAGAATTCAATGATGAATGGACTGAATCTTATGCATTTATAGCCAACTGCTTAATATGCAGTGAGAAATTAGCCAACAACAAGAAATCCAATGTCGACAGACATTTTCAAAAGCAACACACTATATTTGCTGAAAAGTATCCACCTGGAGATGCCAGAAAGAGAGCCATTGCTGAGCTGAAGCACAGAGCAGAGGTACCTTCTCAAAATGGATCAAATGGTAAAATACAAACACTGCTGCTAGCTTCGTGGAATGTGTAAAGTCATTCACAACAGGGGTTTGGATCTGAAATTATTTATCGATTGTTTCGTTCTGAACCCCAAATTTATTTTTTACGGTTTACATCGTTTCTTTCTGTTCCTTTTTAAACCTCAAATCTACTTGATTTTACATTTAGCTCGACGTTAAATGACTTCACCAATCAGTGCGGATTGGTTCAGCTGGCCGGCCGGCAGACACCGGAATACGTTTCAATGACAGAAAAAAAATTGTAGGGAAAAAAAATGTCCAGAACGTAGATTATTATTAAAAAAAATTTACCGGTTCCCATGCTTTCAAAATAACGGAAGAGTATAGATCCACTTTCGTTGGTGGTTCTGATTCTGTTCCTCTAAAAATGTTATTTTCCGGTTCCGTTCCCTGAACCGGTTCCAACCCCTGGTTCACAGACGGTGAGTACTTGAAATATTCCTTTATAAAAGTATCCGAGACGCTGTATTCCCATTTCAAAAAACGAAATAGTTTCAGAACATGTAAGATCTTCTGCAAATAATGTCAAGGACAGGACCCTGAAAATGGCAAGAGACATTAGCAGTCAGCAGATTAAGGACATAAATGCAGCCTATTCTATCGTGTGATGTTGATGACATAGCACAGACAGCACGGCTCTGCAGGAACTCTGAGGGTCCGCAAGAGGAACTTGTTGAGTTATTACTGCTGAAAGGACAAACACAGGGAGAGGTGGTTTGTGATTCGGCTGTTTAAAAGGCCAAATAAATCAAAACCAGCCACCTGGTGTCTGTGGCAACAGAAGGGGGGAGGAGGAGAGGAGCTTCCTACATAGATGGTCGGATCAAAAGCTGATGACGTTTCATTGCATCATCCATCAAGAGGCACACAAACATTTTCTGCCAGAGTTGATGGAAGTGTTGAACCTTGTTGTCCAATTTTGTTGGTAAACTAAATAATGGTAAAAGGGTTAAACCCACTGCCCTTCTGGAGACAGGCGCCTGGTCTCCCATCCCTGAAATAATTCACACAGCAGAACAACTGCGATTTGACACCGCAAATCTGCAAGTTTCCATTCTGACAATCCAACAATAATTTGCTGCACGATTTGACTATCATTCCTTGTGTCAACCCGTGATGTTGACGGACTCCAGGGAGTGAGCCAACCACGGCTAGAACTGGAACTGGACAAGAACATACGGGTGTAAAAATTCAAAGGCCTGAGAACGTACCTGGAAAGTCTCGCACGGACACTCTGACTCAAAATCACAAATGGAAAGAAATCCAAGACCTTCAGAAACAAGACCAGCTTGTATTTGACATGTGGAATGGCTTTCCCGACAGCTATGGCAACATGAAGAGAAATGCATTTGGCATCATCTCAATCGTTCTGGTCAACTTAACTGTGCGAGCAGGTGTTTTCAAGCAGGAACTTCATCACTGCCGTCTGACTGACCGAAGACAGTCCTGTCATCCTACTGCCGGAAGACAGTCCTGTCATCCTACTGCCCTAATATCGTTAAGACCTGCTCAGAGGCACAGCAGCAGAAATCACACAGAACTGGTAAGTTATGCTATTTATTTATTCATTCATTTAATTTGTAAGAAAATCTGTTCATAATACCAGTGTGTATTTAGCTGTTTTAAAGGCTCACCGAGGGGGGATTGTGTGAAAGGGGAAAAAAGGAAGGCGACCCAGAAAACCTTGTGATTATAGCCTCATACCAAGAGCAGCTAAACAGTGAGGCCATTGTAATCAAAACAGGAGATATGACCACCTTCTCCAAAACAATATAGTCGCTTTCCAGGCCAGAGGTGCTGAAGGACCGCAGATAGGTTTGGAAATATTGGGACAATTACAATCTACAGGACAATAAAACCTTCGTACTTTTATTCTGTTCTTGACATGTACCAAAACATTACCTGCTGCAGGTTAAGTTTCTGTTGCTTCAAGTTTGCAGACTAGGCCTGTCTGAATGGAGGCCTGTCTGAATGGCGGCCTGTCTGAATGGAGGCCTGTCTGAATGGAGGCCTGTCTGAATGGAGGCCTGTCTGAATGGAGGCCTGTCTGAATGTGCTAATTTCTCATTTATAAAAGTAAAGTAAAGAAACAAAGAACCGCCATCCCATCTGGTTTGGGCTTAGTGGGACTATCATTTGTTTTTCAACAGGACAATGACCCAACACACCTCCAGGCTGTGTAAGGGCTATTTGACCAAGAAGGAGAGTGATGGAGTGCTGCATCAGATGACCTGGCCTCCACAATCACCTGACCTCAACCGAATTGAGATGGTTTGGGGATGAGTCGGACCGCAGAGTGAAGGAAAAGCAGCCAACAAGTGCTCAGGATATGTGGGAACTCTTTCAAGACTGTTGGAAAAGCATTCCTCATGAAGCTGTTTGAGAGAATGCCAAGTGTGCGCAAAGCTGTCATCAAGGCAAAGGGTGGCTATTTGAAGAATCTCAAATATAAAATATATTTTGATTTGTTTAATACTTTTTTTGGTTACTACATGATTCCAAATGGGTTATTTCATAGTGTTGATGTCTTCACTATTATTCTACAATGTAAAATTTTTTTAAAAATAAAGAAAAACCCTTGAATGAGTAGGTGTGTCCAAACTTTTGACTGGTAGTGTATCTTCCAGTGATAAAGGTTACCGAGCCCTGCTTTAGGGAGAGCCCAATATGCCCTGATGGTGGCGCTATGGGGCCATAGTATGAACCACGCCATGGCTGCCTGATGGTGGCGCTATGGGGCCATAGTTTGAACCACGCCATGGCTGCCTGATGGTGGCGCTATGGGGCCATAGTTTGAACCACGCCATGGCTGCCTGATGGTGGCGCTATGGGGCCATAGTTTGAACCAGGCCATGGCTGCTTGCAGCTATATTATGTAGGCTGTATTAATACCGTTGATGTTGTATATGGAGAAGCGGTTGCAGAAGCTAGCCATGTTGGTCTCCTGTCTGAGAGGAGCTTTCTGAGGGGCCTTCTGGACCGTCTCTGGTTTCCCATCATCCAGACTCTGTACAGGGAGAGAGAACAGACTGTTGGTCTCCTGTCTGAGAGGAGCTTTCTGAGGGGCCTTCTGGACCGTCTCTGGTTTCCCATCATCCAGGCTCTGTACAGGGGGAGAGAACAGACTGTTGGTCTCCTGTCTGAGAGGAGCTTTCTGAGGGGCCTTCTGGACCGTCTCTGGTTTCCCATCATCCAGACTCTGTACAGGGGGAGAGAACAGACTGTTGGTCTCCTGTCTGAGAGGAGCTTTCTGAGGGGCCTTCTGGACCGTCTCTGGTTTCCCATCATCCAGACTCTGTACAGGGGAGAGACAGACCATATTTCCCACAATCATATGAAAATACCACCCACTAAGAAGGTAGTTATAATGCTGAATATAAATGGTCACAAAATAATCCATATAACATCACTGAATGTCCACATAATATATTAGTTAGTTACCTGTTAGGGTTAGTTACCTGTTAGGGTTAGTTACCTGTTAGGGTTAAGGTTAGTTACCAGTGTGAGTTAGGGTTAGTTACCAGTGTGAGTTAGGGTTAGTTACCAGTGTGAGTTAGGGTTAGTTACCAGTGTGAGTTAGGGTTAGTTACCAGTGTGAGTTAGGCTTAGTTACCAGTGTGAGTTAGGCTTAGTTACCTGTTAGTTACCTGTGTGAGTTGGGGTTAGTTACCTGTTAGGGTTAGTTACCAGTGTGAGTTAGGCTTAGTTACCAGTGTGAGTTAGGGTTAGTTACCTGTGTGAGTTGGGGTTAGTTACCTGTTAGGGTTAGTTACCAGTGTGATTTAGGGTTAGTTACCAGTGTGAGTTAGGGTTAGTTCAGTGTGAGTTAGGGTTAGTTACCAGTGTGAGTTAGGGTTAGTTACCAGTGTGAGTTAGGGTTAGTTACCTGTGTGAGTTAGGGTTAGTTACCAGTGTGAGTTAGGGTTAGTTACCTGTTAGTTACCTGTGTGAGTTGGGGTTAGTTACCTGTTTGGGTTAGTTACCAGTGTGAGTTAGGGTTAGTTACCATGTGAGTTAGGGTTAGTTACCAATGTGAGTTAGGGTTAGTTACCAGTGTGAGTTAGGGTTAGTTACCAGTGTGAGTTAGGGTTAGTTACCAGTGTGAGTTAGGGTTAGTTACCAGTGTGAGTTAGGGTTAGTTACCAGTGTGAGTTAGGGTTAGTTGCCTGTGTGAGTTAGGGTTAGTTACCTGTGTGAGTTGGGGTTAGTTACCTGTGTGAGTTAGGGTTAGTTACCAGTGTGAGTTAGGGTTAGTTACCAGTGTGAGTTAGGGTTAGTTACCAGTGTGAGTTAGGGTTAGTTACCAGTGTGAGTTAGGGTTAGTTACCAGTGTGGTTAGGGTTAGTGGTAGGGTTAGTTAGGGTTAGTTAAATGTGAGTTAGGGTTAGTTAAGTGTGAGTTAGGGTTAGTTACCTGTGTGAGTTAGGGTTAGTTACCAGTGTGAGTTAGGGTTAGTTACCTGTGTGAGTTAGGGTTAGTTACCAGTGTGAGTTAGGGTTAGTTACCAGTGTGAGTTAGGGTTAGTTCAGTGTGAGTTAGGGTTAGTTAAATGTGAGTTAGGGTTAGTTAAATGTGAGTTAGGGTTAGTTAAGTGTGAGTTAGGGTTAGTTACCTGTGTGAGTTAGGGTTAGTTACCAGTGTGAGTTAGGGTTAGTTAAATGTGAGTTAGGGTTAGTTAAATGTGAGTTAGGGTTAGTTACCTGTGTGAGTTAGGGTTAGTTACCTGTGTGAGTTAGGGTTAGTTAAGTGTGAGTTAGGGTTAGTTAAGTGTGAGTTAGGGTTAGTTACCAGTGTGAGTTAGGTTTAGTTACCTGTGTGAGTTTATCCAGCTCTCCCAGCCAGGCTCCAAACATCTTGTCTAGATCCTGATCTTCTTTGTCACTGTCCTCCTCCTCTCCTCCCTCGGAGTGGTCCAGCTCCTCGTCTGACAGCTGATCCATCTGAAACACACACAGCGTACAGTTAGCTACCGGGCGTGAGTCCCTCTCATTCATCTCCAATGGGAACCCTGCATCTCCATGGTAACATCCCTGGAGCAAGTCCACCTAACTGATGAACACCTGGCCATCGCAGCATATGGGTCCTTCCAAGTCCACCTAACTGATGAACACCTGGCCACTGACTTCAATCCATGTCTATGTGTCTCCAGAACCTATCAGATCACTGGCTTTAATCATTCATCTAAATAATCATAATTCCATATTTTCAACCTTTTCGACACTGGGCACCCCAAAACTCAGAGTGGGCACAATTTTGCATTTTTCAAACACCTGAAACCATTTTCATTCAATCTAGAGCCATAATCATTAAGCTTAATTATATGTCAAAGACATGTATATTTCTCTTCATATCTCAGTATACCTCTTCAGCTGTCTGTGTCCTCCTGACTGGTCTTTCTGTTTTTTAAAGAAACGAAATGTGCTTCTCTGCATCTCTGCTAAAATCTGGGTAAAATATTGAAAGGAATGTGAGTCTTATTAAGCACATTTAGTTATTGCTTGCTTTTCTAAAGTCTACCAACCTTGCCAGCAGGCACGCCAGCTAAGATACAGGTAACTGCCAAAATAATGGAAATGAACATCCCATCATGCTTAGGGTCATGTATAAAAATGCTCGGCAGGCCATTATTTTGGCTACCATGGCTATGCCCCCATAGGATGACAATGCCGCCATCCACAGGGCACGAGTGGTCACTGAATGGTTTGATGAGCATGAAAACTATGTAAACCATATGCCATGGCCGTCTCAGTCACCAGATCTCAACCCAATTGAACACTTATGGAAGATTCTGGAGCGGCGCCTGAGACAGCGTTTTCCACCATCATCAACAAAACACCAAATGATTGAATTTCTGGTGGAAGAATGGTGTCGCATCCCTCCAATAGAGTTCCAGACACTTGTAGAATCTATACCAAGGCGCATTGAAGCTGTTCTGGTGGCTCGTGGTGGCCCAACGCCCTATTAAGACACTTTATGTTGGTGTTTCCTTTATTTTGGCAGATACCTATAGTTAGACAAGCCAGCTACTCTAACGTTATTGATAGCCTGAAATGGCTTCTTGGTAGCTAGTTATGAGGATGGGAGATTGGGAACCTATCTGGGCTAGCTAAAGACAACTTCATAACATTGGTAAGTGGGTAGTATTATTATATATATCCCACAGTTGACAGTGCATGTCAGAACAAAAACCAAGCCATGAGGTCGATGGAATTGTCCGTAGGGCTCCGAGACAGGATTGTGTCGAGGCACAGATCTGGGGAAGGGTACCAAAACATTTCTGAAGCATTGAATGTCCCCAAGAACACAGTGGCCTCCATCATTCTTAAAAGGATGAAGTTTGGAACCACCAAGACACTTCCTAGAGCTGGCCGCCCGGCCAAACTGAGCAATCAGGGGAGAAGGGCCTTGGTCAGGGAGGTGACCAAGAACCCGAATGTCACTCTGACAGCGCTCCAAAGTTCCTCTGTGGAGATGGGAGAACCTTCCAGAAGGACAACCATCTCTGCAGCACTCCACCAATCAGACCTTTATGCTAAAGTGACCAGACGGAAGCCACTCCTCAGTAAAAGGCACATGACAGCCGCTTGGAGTTTGCCAAAAGGCACCTAAAGGACAGACCATGAGAAACAAGATTCTCTGGTCTGATGAAACCTAGATTGAACTCTTTGGCCTGAATGCCAAGCGTCATGTCTGGAGGAAACCTGGCACCATCCCTACGGTGAAGCATGGTGGTGGCAGCATCATGCTGTGGGGATGTTTTTCAGCAGCAGGGACTGGGAGACTAGTCAGGATCGAGGCAAACATTTCTAAAAACCTGCTTTCGCTTTGTCATTATGGGGTATTCTGTATAGATTGCTGAGGATTTGTATTTATTTAAGCCATTTTAGAATAAGGCTGTAACGTAACAAAAATGTGGAAAAAGTCAAAGGGTCTGAATACTTTCCGAAGGCACTGTATATAGTATTATCACTACTGGTTAACCCAGAGTGGGATCTGATTTTGGAGCAGCCAGATGTCTGAGTCCTCCTCATCAGAACAGGACCACTGGGGTCACCACTTCAATTCATCAGGATGGGAGAACTAGAGACACAGACAATACTGGGATAAACCAAGGTACAAACTCGGAACACAACCTCATTTACTGTGCAGGCCATTAGGGGATTAAGAGGACTGGGCCTTGGGCCATCCTGTTAAACTCTGTTCCCCCCCTGTCCTATTCCTGGAAAGCGGTGTTGCTCCCTCCCTCCCTAGAGGCAGAGTGAAAACCATCCCTACTGTAGAGTGAAAAGGCTCACCCAGCCAACGATTAGAGGAGAGCTGTGGATAGCAGGGCTGTCATCTGGGCTGTGGCTAGAGGAGACCCAGCCAACGATTAGAGGAGAGCTGTGGATAGCAGGGCTGTCATCTGGGCTGTGGCTAGAGGAGAACTGGTGAAGGGCTGAGGCTTGGGTCGCCTCTACATCTGTGGCCTTCGAGGGGGGAACGAGATGAAGGACGTTCTGGGCTGGGTGCTGTGGGCTGTGGGCTAGGGGCTGGGGGCTAGGGCCTGGGGGCTAGGGGCTGGGGGCTGGGGGCTAGGGGCTGGGGGCTAGGGGCTGGGGGCTAGGGCCTGGGGGCTGGGGGCTAGGGGCTGGGGGCTAGGGCCTGGGGGCTAGGGGCTAGGGGCTGGGGGCTAGGGCCTGGGGGCTAGGGCCTGGGGGCTGGGTGCTAGGGGCTGGGGGCTGGGGGCTGGGTGCTAGGGGCCTGGGGGCTGGGGGCTAGGGCCTGGGGGCTAGGGGCTGGGGGCTAGGGGCTGGGGGCTAGGTGCTAGGGGCTGGGTGCTAGGGGCTGGGGGCTGGGGGCTAGGGCCTGGGGGCTAGGGCCTGGGGGCTGGGTGCTAGGGGCCTGGGGGCTGGGTGCTAGGGGCTGGGGGCTAGGGGCTGGGGGCTGGGTGCTAGGGGCCTGGGGGCTGGGTGCTAGGGCCTGGGGGCTGGGTGCTAGGGGCTGGGGGATGGGGAGGCTCTGGAGAAGATACACTGACTACACGTTGCATTTTGCTGGGGCTGGAGTTGGATTTGGAGTTACAGTGGGGAAAAAAAGTATTTAGTCAGCCACCAATTGTGCAACTTCTCCCACTTAAAAACATGAGAGAGGCCTGTAATTTTCATCATAGGTACACGTCAACTATGACAGACAAAATGAGGAAAACAAATCCAGAAAATCACATTGTAGGATTTTTTATGAATTTATTTGCAAATTATGGTGGAAAATAAGTATTTGGTCAATAACAAAAGTTTCTCAATACTTTGTTATATACCCTCTGTTGGCAATGACACAGGTCAAACGTTTTCTGTAAGTCTTCACAAGGTTTTCACACACTGTTGCTGGTATTTTGGCCCATTCCTCCATGCAGATCTCCTCTAGAGCAGTGATGTTTTGGGGCTGTCGCTGGGCAACACGGACTTTCAACTCCCTCCAAAGATTTTCTATGGGGTTGAGATCTGGAGACTGGCTAGGCCACTCCAGGACCTTGAAATGCTTCTTACGAAGCCACTCCTTCGTTGCCCGGGCGGTGTGTTTGGGATCATTGTCATGCTGAAAGACCCAGCCACGTTTAATCTTCAATGCCCTTGCTGATGGAAGGAGGTTTTCACTCAAAATCACATGATACATGGCCCCATTCATTCTTTCCTTTACACGGATCAGTCATCCTGGTCCCTTTGCAGAAAAACAGCCCCAAAGCATGATGTTTCCACCCCCATGCTTCACAGTAGGTATGGTGTTCTTTGGATGCAACTCAGCATTCTTTGTCCTCCAAACACGACAAGTTCTATTTTGGTTTCATCTGACCATATGACATATGACATTCTCCCAATCCTCTTCTGGATCATCCAAATGCACTCTAGCAAACTTCAGACGGGCCTGGACATGTACTGGCTTAAGCAGGGGGACACGTCTGGCACTGCAGGATTTGAGTCCCTAGCGGCGTAGTGTGTTACTGATGGTAGGCTTTGTTACTTTGGTCCCAGCTCTCTGCAGGTCATTCACTAGGTCCCCCTGTGTGGTTCTGGGATTTTTGCTCACCGTTCTTGTGATCATTTTGACCCCACGGGGTGAGATCTTGCGTGGAGCCCCAGATCGAGGGAGATTATCAGTGGTCTTGTATGTCTTCCATTTCCTAATAATTGCTCCCACAGTTGATTTCTTCAAACCAAGCTGCTTACCTATTGCAGATTCAGTCTTCCCAGCCTGGTGCAGGTCTACAATTTTGTTTCTGGTGTCCTTTGACAGCTCTTTGGTCTTGGCCATAGTGGAGTTTGGAGTGTGACTGTTTGAGGTTGTGGACAGGTGTCTTTTATACTGATAACAAGTTCAAACAGGTGCCATTAATACAGGTAACGAGTGGAGGACAGAGGAGCCTCTTAAAGAAGAAGTTACAGGTCTGTGAGAGCCAGAAATCTTGCTTGTTTGTAGGTGACCAAATACTTATTTTCCACCATAATTTGCAAATAAATTCATTAAAAATCCTACAATGTGATTTTCTGGATTTTTTTTCTCAATTTGTCTGTTATAGTTGACGTGTACCTATGATGAAAATTACAGGCCTCTCTCATCTTTTTAAGTGGGAGAACTTGCACAATTGGTGGCTGACTAAATACTTTTTTTCCCCACTGTAGGTCTCACATCACTGTAGGACACGTGGGGAAGGTACACACACTTGGCTGAGATCAGCAGGAGCCTGGGGAACGTGCAGGGCTGAGATCTGTTCTGAGATCAGTAGGGAGCCTGGGGAATGTACACCACCCTGAACCTCCCCAGCAGGTCTGAGCAGAGCCAAGATCTGCTCTGAGATCAGTAGATAGCCTGTGAAACGTGCAGGGCTGAGATCTGCTCTGAGATCAGTAGGTAGCCTGGGGAATGTACACCACCCTGAACCTCCCCAGCAGGTCTGAGCAGAGCCAAGATCTGCTCTGAGATCAGTAGGTAGCCTGGGGAACGTGCAGGGCTGAGATCTGCTCTGAGATCAGTAGATAGCCTGGGGAACGTGCAGGGCTGAGATCTGCTCTGAGATCAGTAGATAGCCTGGGGAACGTGCAGGGCTGAGATCTGTTCTGAGATCAGTAGATAGCCTGGGGAACGTGCAGGGCTGAGATCTGTTCTGAGATCAGTAGATAGCCTGGGGAACGTGCAGGGCTGAGATCTGTTCTGAGATCAGTAGATAGCCTGGGGAACGTGCAGGGCTGAGATCTGTTCTGAGATCAGTAGATAGCCTGGGGAACGTGCAGGGCTGAGATCTGTTCTGAGATCAGTAGATAGCCTGGGGAACGTGCAGGGCTGAGATCTGTTCTGAGATCAGTAGGTAGCCTGGGGAACGTGCAGGGCTGAGATCTGTTCTGGGATCAGTAGATAGCCTGGGGAACGTGCAGGGCTGAGATCTGTTCTGAGATCAGTAGATAGCCTGGGGAACGTGCAGGGCTGAGATCTGTTCTGAGATCAGTAGGTAGCCTGGGGAACGTGCAGGGCTGAGATCTGTTCTGGGATCAGTAGATAGCCTGGGGAACGTGCAGGGCTGAGATCTGTTCTGAGATCAGTAGGTAGCCTGGGGAACGTGCAGGGCTGAGATCTGTTCTGGGATCAGTAGATAGCCTGGGGAACGTGCAGGGCTGAGATCTGTTCTGAGATCAGTAGATAGCCTGGGGAACGTGCAGGGCTGAGATCTGTTCTGAGATCAGTAGGTAGCCTGGGGAACGTGCAGGGCTGAGATCTGTTCTGGGATCAGTAGATAGCCTGGGGAACGTGCAGGGCTGAGATCTGTTCTGAGATCAGTAGGTAGCCTGGGGAACGTGCAGGGCTGAGATCTGTTCTGGGATCAGTAGATAGCCTGGGGAACGTGCAGGGCTGAGATCTGTTCTGAGATCAGTAGATAGCCTGGGGAACGTGCAGGGCTGAGATCTGTTCTGAGATCAGTAGATAGCCTGGGGAACGTGCAGGGCTGAGATCTGTTCTGAGATCAGTAGGTAGCCTGGGGAACGTGCAGGGCTGAGATCTGTTCTGAGATCAGTAGGTAGCCTGGGGAACGTGCAGGGCTGAGATCTGTTCTGAGATCAGTAGGTAGCCTGGGGAACGTGCAGGGCTGAGATCTGTTCTGAGATCAGTAGGTAGCCTGGGGAACGTGCAGGGCTGAGATCTGTTCTGGGATCAGTAGGCCTCCCAGACAGCAGAAGTGCTCTTCTATCTCTGGGTGTGACTTGATGTCACATGGTTGGTTCTTATATCAAACATAGTGAAGGTAGATACTGGACAAACAGTTAATGCACTCACATCTCAGCACGCAGCAGGGCTGGGCTCAATTCCAATGGAAGGCAGTCAATTCAGGAAGTTAACTACAATTAAATAATTGAAAAATATGCATTTATGCATTTATTTTCAATGACTTCTCAATAAACTGAAATGTAGAAGCTATTTATTTAAGTTTTTTCAATGTCTGAATTGTTTTATTCAAATCACTTCCTGAATTGACTGCCTTCAATTGGAATTGAGCCCAGCCCTGACACAAACACACACACCTGCTGCATGCCTGTCTGGAAATACGCTGTTTTCCTCTCCTCCTCCAACCTCCCACCTCCCTCTATTCCTCCAACCTCCCTCTATTCCTCCAACCTCCCTCTATTCCTCCAACCTCCCACCTCCCTCTATTCCTCCAACCTTCCCTCTATTCCGCCAACCTTCCCCTCTATTCCTCCAACCTCCCTCTCCTCCTCCAACCTTCCCTCTATTCCTCCAACCTCCCTCTATTCCTCCAACCTCCCTCTATTCCTCCAACCTCCCACCTCCCTCTATTCCTCCAACCTTCCCTCTATTCCGCCAACCTTCCCTCTATTCCTCCAACCTCCCTCTCCTCCTCCAACCTTCCCTCTATTCCTTCAACCTTCCCTCTATTCCTCCAACCTCCCTCTATTCCTCCAACCTTCCCTCTATTCCTCCAACCTTCCCTCTATTCCTCCAACCTTCCCTCTCCTCCTCCAACCTTCCCTCTCCTCCTCCAACCTTCCCTCTATTCCGCCAACCTTCCCTCTATTCCTCCAACCTTCCCTCTATTCCTCCAACCTTCCCTCTCCTCCTCCAACCTTCCCTCTATTCCTCCAACCTTCCCTCTATTCCTCCAACCTCCCTCTATTCCTCCAACCTTCCCTCTATTCCTCCAACCTTCCCTCACTTCCTCCAACCTTCCCTCACTTCCTCCAACCTTCCCTCTCCTCCTCCAACCTTCCCTCTATTCCTCCAACCTTCCCTCTCCTCCTCCAACCTCCCTCTATTCCTCCAACCTCCCTCTATTCCCCTTCCTCTATTCCTCCAACCTTCCCTCTATTCCTCCAACCTTCCCTCTCCTCCTCCAACCTTCCCTCTATTCCTCCAACCTTCCCTCTATTCCTCCAACCTCCCTCTCCTCCTCCAACCTTCCCTCTATTCCTCCAACCTCCCTCTATTCCGCCAACCTTCCCTCTATTCCTCCAACCTTCCCTCTATTCCTCCAACCTTCCCTCACTTCCTCCAACCTTCCCTCACTTCCTCCAACCTTCCCTCACTTCCTCCAACCTTCCCTCACTTCCTCCAACCTCCCTCTATATCCTCCAACCTTCCCTCACTTCCTCCAACCTTCCCTCACTTCCTCCAACCTCCCTCTATATCCTCCAACCTCCCTCTCCTCTTCCAACCTCCCTCTCCTCTTCCAACCTCCATAGGACCACTACTAACCTGTCAGAGGGCCAACCATAGCATACATTACCCAATATCAATCTGAAGATCAGAACCACAGCAACATTCCTCGAGGGAAGAGGGACAGGAGGGTCTGAAATGGGCATTTCCATGTAAAAATCCCCATCAGCAATAACATGCCAAGTTCATAGGAGCACCTCAGATGTGTGTCGAATGAAAGCCAAGGGTCTATTCTCATTGACGAGAATTAAGGAGAAGTTTGAGAGATTCTCAAAAAGATCTCGATTCTCAAGAGGCATTATTGTAATGTGAACCTCCCGTCTCGCACACCACCTCCGGAGGTTGCGCCCGGCAGTTGCCCCCCCGTTGACTTGATACTAACAACAGAGCAATGTGTTTTTAAAATAGCCAGTTCTACTCCCAATAACTCCTAATATAGACTAAAGCCAGGGGACAGTGACAGAATGTAATCATGAACCTTGTATTTACTGAGTGCTATAACCAAAATACCTCTGTTCAGTGCAGTTATAAGCCCCTATACAATCATTTCTTTTTTGGACTGATTCCGTAGTTTTTCCCCAAATTCAGTTTTCTCTGTTTTAATTCCAGTGAGCACCTGGCAAGAGGCTGTTGTTTAACGTGATAGTAGAGTTTGTTACCCTTTAATTCCAGTGAGCACCTGGCAAGAGGCTGTTGTTTAACGTGATAGTAGAGTTTGTTACCCTTTAATTCCAGTGAGCACCTGGCAAGAGGCTGTTGTTTAACGTGATAGTAGAGTTTGTTACCCTTTAATTCCAGTGAGCACCTGGCAAGAGGCTGTTGTTTAACGTGATAGTAGAGTTTGTTACCCTTTAATTCCAGTGAGCACCTGGCAAGAGGCTGTTGTTTAACGTGATAGTAGAGTTTGTTACCCTTTAATTCCAGTGAGCACCTGGCAAGAGGCTGTTGTTTAACGTGATAGTAGAGTTTGTTACCCTTTAATTCCAGTGAGCACCTGGCAAGAGGCTGTTGTTTAACGTGATAGTAGAGTTTGTTACCCTTTAATTCCAGTGAGCACCTGGCAAGAGGCTGTTGTTTAGCATGATAGTAGAGTTTTGTTACCCTTTAATTCCAGTGAGCACCTGGCAAGAGGCTGTTGTTTAGCGTGATAGTAGAGTTTGTTACCCTTTAATTCCAGTGAGCACCTGGCAAGAGGCTGTTGTTTAACGTGATAGTAGAGTTTGTTACCCTTTAATTCCAGTGAGCACCTGGCAAGAGGCTGTTGTTTAGCGTGACAGTAGAGTTTGTTACCCTTTAATTCCAGTGAGCAACCTGGCAAGAGGCTGTTGTTTAACGTGATAGTAGAGTTTGTTACCCTTTAATTCCAGTGAGCACCTGGCAAGAGGCTGTTGTTTAACGTGATAGTAGAGTTTGTTACCCTTTAATTCCAGTGAGCACCTGGCAAGAGGCTGTTGTTTAGCGTGATAGTAGAGTTTGTTACCCTTTAATTCCAGTGAGCACCTGGCAAGAGGCTGTTGTTTAGCGTGACAGTAGAGTTTGTTACCCTTTAATTCCAGTGAGCACCTGGCAAGAGGCTGTTGTTTAACGTGATAGTAGAGTTTGTTAAACAAATACCCACTGGATTGATGCAAATCATCATGACATCATTCTGCCAGGTAAGCATAGGCATAGTTAACATTTAAATGAGAAGGTTTTTGGGAAAGCCTGTCCATCTACCAGAAGACTTTTCATTAGCATCATTGCTAACGGCTACATAAAGTAGTAGACCGGTACACCACACACAGACAGGGGCATTATAGTTGCCTCTTCAGAAAGTTGCAGGAAATACGAATCACTGATGCATTCTAAGTTCAATACATTGAGTTGATTCTCTACTATGTTCAATACATTGAGTTGATTCCCTACTATGTTCAATACATTGAGTTGATTCCCTACTATGTTCAATACATTGAGTTGATTCTCTACTATGTTCAATACATTGAGTTGATTCTCTACTAAGTTCAATACATTGAGTTGATTCCCTACTAAGTTCAATACATTGAGTTGATTCCCTACTATGTTCAATACATTTCTGAATATTGTTGAATTCCGTTTTAATGTCTGGATTCCGTCTGCG
The DNA here is from genome assembly GCA_902810595.1 of Coregonus sp. 'balchen'. Taxonomy (NCBI): domain Eukaryota; kingdom Metazoa; phylum Chordata; class Actinopteri; order Salmoniformes; family Salmonidae; genus Coregonus; species Coregonus sp. 'balchen'. Next base: position 50,825,978 of record LR778275.1, on the reverse strand, counting down.
TTCTCTGCATCGTGGATTTGAGATTTTAGCCCTACAGAGAGGAGGATGATCGGGCAGGAGGAGGAAGAGGTGGTACTGGGGCTACTTGGAGGAGGAGGAGGAGAGAAGGGAGGAGGATACGGGAGGGAGGAGGAGGAGGATAGGCGGAGGATGGATATAGGGAGGGAGAGAGTGGAGGCGGTTGGGAGGAAAGGAGCGAGGAGAGATAAGGGAGGGAGGAGAGGATGGAGGAGAGGATACAGGGAGGGGGTAGGAGCTGGAGGAGGAGGATCGGAGATTATAGGGAGGGAGGAGAGGATAAGGGGAGGGTGAGGAGAGGAGAAGGAGGAGGATAAGAGAGGGAAGGAGACGGATAAGGGAGGGAGGAGAGAGAGGAAGGAGAGGATAAGAGAGGGGAGGGAGGAGGAGGAGAGGAGAGGAGGAATAGGAGGAGAGGAGGAGGAGAATTAAGAGAGGAGAGAGGATAGGATTATAAGCGAGAGAGGAGCGTATTGACGAGAGATGGTGCTATGGGATGAGGAGCAGGAGAAAGAGATGGAGAGGAGAGGATGTGAGGAGAGTGCGTCCGAGGAGAATGAGAAGGGATGGAGAGGAGGAGGAGGAGAGGAGGAAGTGATGGGATCTGGGAAGAGCGACGAAGGGACCGAGCAGAGAGGGGGAGGGACCAAGAGAGAGGAGTAAGGGAGGAGTAGAGATGAGGAGGAGGAGGAGGAGAGGAGAAGGGAGATACGAGGTGTAGTGAGAGAGGTCAGAGGAGGGAGGTGGAGAGGAGATAGGGAGGGAGGAAGAGGAGGAGGAGAGGATCTGGAACCGTGAGAGGGATGGACTGTAGGAGAGATTGTGGGGGCAGGCAGGAGAAGGAGATGGGCAGGAGAGGAGGTGGATGGAAGAGGGAAGACTAAGAGAGGGAGGAGACGGTTTTTGTACCGAGGGAGGAGAGGATGAGAGGGAATGGGAGGGAGGGAGAGGAGGAGGACTTACGTGAGAGGAGTAAGGGAGGGAGGAGGAGGAGGGAGGAGGAGGAGGACGAAGGGAGGGAGGAGGAGGGAGGGTATGAGCGTAGAAGGGAGGTGAGGCACCGATTGGAGGACGGAGCGATGAGGAAGACAGAGAGGGAGGCAGGAGGAGATGGGTGATTCGTGAGGACGAAGGGAAGGGAGGAGAGGACGAAGATGGCCAGAAGGGACGGGAGGATACTTGATGAGAGGAGGAGAACGAGGAGATTTAGCGGATGGGAGGAGGGCATGGAGGAGGATGAGGAGAGGAGTAAGAGAGGGAGGATTTAGATGGAGTGTAGGGGCTGTGCATCCCTATCGAGGAGAAGGGAGGGAGGAGGAGAGGAGGGAGCGAGGAGAGGAGAAGGGGAGTGCGAGGATTCGCGAGGAGGAGGAGGCGGAGGGCGATTGCTAATGAGGGAGATAGAGAGGAGAGGACTTGATGACGGAGCGAGGAGGAGAGGGATGTAAGGGACTGAGCGGAGGAGAGGGGGATGGATCTGAGGAGAAGGTGAGGCTGAGGAGAGGAGGATATTTTTTGAGGAGACAGGAGGTGAGCGAACCTTGATGGACGCGAGGGGAGCCCGGATTGGAGGAGGAGGATATTGCTTCCTTTTGCAAGGTGGAGAGGGAGGCGAGGAGAGAGGAGGCAGAGGAGAGAGAGGGCAGGAATTCTTTTTGAGGATGGACGAGGAGAAGGTGAGGGAGGAGAAGTGATCGGATGTTCGGGAGGAGATAACGTAGCAGCGCGTTGACGGAACGAGGATACGAGGCTGGAGGGAGGAGGTTTTCTGGTAGAGGAAGAGGAGAGAAGAGAGGGAGAGATTACTTCTGGAGGAGAAGACAGAGGAGAGGAGGAGGAGAGAAGCAGGGAGGAGAGAGAACTCTGAGACCTGGGCGATGGAGAGGGAGGATTGAGGAGAAGAGTAGGGCTCAGGAGAGCGAGGGAGAGGGGAGCAATGGGGAGCGGAGGAGAGGAGGAGAGGAGAAGGTGAACGGGAGGAGAGGAGGAGGAGGTGATTACGAGGAGAAGAGAGGGAGGATGAGGAGGAGGAAGAGGAGAGACTGGACGACATCGGCAGTGAGGGAGAATAGACGGGAGAATACTGATGGAGAAGAGACTCGAGAGGAGAGGAGCAGACCGAGCGAGAGGGAGAAGGAGGGAGTGAGAGGAGGATGAGCGAGGAGGACTATGAGGAGAAGAGCGGGAAGTGTAGAGAGGAGGATCGAGGAGAAGGGGATGGGAGGAGAGTGAGAGGATAATGGCGATGAGAGGAGAGAGGACGGACGTTGAGGAGAGGGAGAGAGGAGAGGCAGGGAGCGAGAGGAGCCAATTGGGAGCAGAGGAAGAGGAGGAGGAGGACCGAAGGGTAGGAGGATCGTCCGCAGATAGAAGGAGTGTAGGAGAGAGAAGGAGGGGGTGAGAAGTACTCTGAGGAGCGAGGAGGAGGAGGAGAGGAGAAGGGAGGGAGCGAGAGGTGGACGGATCCACGAGGCGCAGGAGATAGGGAGGGGATGGAGAGTAGGTTAGAAGGGAGGGAGGAGAGGCGAGGAGGTAGGAGACGAAGAAGCGGGAGGGATGAGAGGCAGAAGGAGGACAGGACGGGAGGAGAAGGGACGCGGACGGAAACGAGATTGGGGAGTGGGTAGAAGTGGGACTGGGAGGAGGGAGGCAGGAGGAGGAGAGGAGTAAGGGATAGGAGGACGAGTGGAGAGGAGGAGGAGGAGCGTGCGAGAAGGGAGGGGCAGGATGAGGAGGATGAGGACGAGGAGGAAGGCGAGGGTTAGAGAGGAGAGAGTGAGGAGGAGCGAGTGGAGAAGGGAGGGAGGAGAGAGGAGTGGATTGGAAAAAATAAGAGATGGGAGGATGAGGAGGCAGGGCGGAGAGAGAGAATGCGGGAGGGAGTGAGAAGTAAGGTCAAGGAGGACGAGAGGGGCAAGGGAGGGAGGGGAGGAGGAGGGAAGACCGAGGAGAAAGAGGACCGATCGATGCGGAGGAAATGACGAGGGAGGGAGAGCGATGGAGGAGACCGGATGTGAGAGGAGAGGGAGAAGAAGTAGTGGTAGGATGCCCTGAGGGACGGGAAGGAGGTAGAGAAGGAGAAGGAGAAGGGATGCGGAGCAGAGAGGAGGATGATGATGGAGAGAGAACAGGAGAGGGAGGAGGGATAGGAGGCAGTTGAGGGGGAGTTGCGACGAGGATGAATGGGTACGTGCCGTAGGCAATGAGGAGGAGGAGGATTAGCCATGATTGACCTTTGAGGATAACAGGGTAGGGAGTGACGAGGACCGGTAGTTGGAGAGGAAGAGGACGAATGGAGAGGGGGGAGCGACGAGGAGGAGGAAGAGAGAGGGAGACAGGGCGAAATAGGCCTGAGAGAGGGAGGAGAGGAGGAAGGAGCGACGATGAGGAAGAGTGAGGAAGGAAGGAGAAGAAAGGGAGGCATCTGAGGAGGTGAAGCGAGAGAGGACGTGATCGAGAGGACGGCGCAGAAGTAGAGGGAAGGAGAGGATGGAGGAGAGGGGTAGAAGAGAGGGGAGCAGATGAGGAGGAGGAGAGGGAAGAGAGGGCTAAGGCAAGAGGAGGAGGATGAGAGCCCGAGAAAAGGGGAGGAGAGGAGGGGGCGGAGGAGAGAGAAGGGAGGGAGGAGAGGATCGACGGAGGAACGGGCATTGAGAGGAGAGGGAGTCGGAAGGACGGAGGAGAAGGGAGAGAACCAGGAGTCCCGAGGAGGAGGATTAAGCAGGAGGAGGAGGAGAGCGGGAGAGAAGAGGATGGGATTCTGAGGACGCTAGGAGGAGGGAGAAAGGGCAGTTGGGAGGATAGAGAAGGAGGCGGGATGAGGAGGATAGAAGGGAAGCCAGGGGCTACTCGGAGAGGAGGAAGGAGGAGGAGGACGGACTCGGGTGTAGAGGATGAAGGCCCTGAGGGAGGATGAGGAGGAGGAGAGGAGAAGGGACCTGTGGAGGAGAGGATGAGGGAGGGAGGAGAGGAGGGAGGAGGAGAGAACGAAGGAGGATGGAGAGAAGGAGGATCTGGAGCGGAGTAGAAGGGAGGGTAGGCGAGGAGGATCGGGAGGAGAAGCGGAGTTGGGAGGATTGGAGGAGGAGGATAGCAGAGAGGGCGATAGGGGACGGGAGGAGAGGAGGAGGAGGACGAGGAGATATGGGCAGTTGGGAGGGCAACCTAAACGTGGGACGGTAAACGAGAGGAGGATGGATGAGGAGATAGAGGAGGAAGAGAGTGACGAGGAGGAGGACCAAGGAGAGGAGGAAAGGAGGGACGCGATGATGTGTAGGATGATGGAGAAGAAGGGAGGAGCAGGCAGCAGGGGGGGACGGGATCGAGGAGAAGGGCGGTGGATCGATGTGGGTGCACTGAAGGAGAAGGGAGGGAGGAGAGGAGGAGGAGGATGAGGAGAACGGGAGGGAGGATTGAGGCAGGAGTGGTGAGGACGGGAGAGGGAGGTAGGAAGAAGAGAGGAGGAGAGGAGGGAGGAGGAGGGGCCAGAGGAGGAAGAGAGGAGGAGAGGAGAAGAGTAGAGAGGAGAAGGTTAGAAGGAGGGAGGACGAGGGGAGGACGGAATGGAGGAGGAACGAGAGGGAGGAGAGGAGGACGGACGGAATGAGGAGGAAGGGAGGAGGAGGGACGGAGGTAGGCAGTGAGGGGATGGAAGGGTCAGGGAGGATGGCGGAGAGGAGGAGAGGAGGTAGAAGGAGAAGGGGAGGGAGGAGAGAGGAGGAGGAGAGGAGCAGGCGATGGTGACGGAGAGGACGGAGGAGCGATGAGAGGAGAAGAGAGGATGATGTGATGAGGAGGAGGAGGAGGAGGACGAGGACAATGGGATGGGAGGACGAGGAGGAGGACTGGAGAGAGGTGTTTGCGAGAAGGAGGAGAGAAGGAGAGGAGGAGGAGGAGAAGAAGAGGGATGGAGATGGAGAAGAGAGTAGTAGCGAGAGGATGAGGAGAAGGCGAGGGCTCTCCAGTGGAGCGAGAGGAGGAATCAGAGGAGAAGAGCGAGGGGGAGGAGAGGAGAAGCCGACAAGGGAGCGGAGAGGAGAGGAGGAGAGGGAGACAGGAGAGGAGGAAAAGAGGGCGAGGAGAAGGAGTAGAGAGAGAGGAGAGAGGAGGTACAGAGGAGAAGGGAAGTTGATGAGGCTTCGACTGAGGTATCTCGAGGAGGAGCTGACCGGAGGCGAGATAGGAGATGTAGAGACGAGGAGGAGGACGGCAGAGGAGAAGGGAGAGAGAGGTACTGAGGAGGAGGAGAGGAGAAGGGGCGTTATGGGGAGGAGAGTGAGCGTATGGGGTAGTGAGTGAGAGGCAGAAGAGCGAGAGGAGGAGAGGAGGGAGGAGTGGAGTGACGGAGTGTAGGTAGAAGGGATGCGGAGGAGAGGAGGATTGAGGAGGAGGAATGAGGAGAAGAGGGCGAGGATTGGGACGGGAGGAAGGAGAGGACCGTAGGGAGGGAGGAGAGGCGAGGGAGGAGTGGAGAGGACGGAGGATGGAGGAGATGGAGAATGAGCCAGGGAGGAGATGGAGGATGGGGCGAACAGGGAGAGGAGAAGGGAGGGGGAGAGGAGATGAGGAGAAGGAGAAGGGAAGAGGAGGGAGGAACGAGGAGGAGGATGGGAGAGGAGAAGGGCGAGGAGGATGAGGAGTGAGGATGCGATGAGGAGAAATGAGAGGGAGGAGAGGCCAGGAGGGGGTATGACGGAGAAGGGGATGGGTAGGAGAGGTACGATGGAGAAGAGCGAGAAGAGAAGGGGCAGAGGGAGGAGAGGAGGAGGAGGAGAGGATTAAGGGAGGAGGAATCGGACGAGGAGGAGGTCAGGAGAGGATAAGGAGGAGGAGAGGAGGACAGGGGGACGAGCGAGCGAAGGGAGGGAGGATGTCGTGGGAGGACGGCGGATGAGAGAATGGAGGGGGGAGCTGAGAGAGGTAGGAGGAGAGGAGAGGGATGGGAGGGGACTGAGGAGGATGAGGAGCAAGGGAGGGAAAGGAGAGGGAGGAGAGGAGGAGGAGGGAGAGGAGAAGAGAGGGGAGAGGAGAGTGAGAACCTGAGAGGGAGGACAGAGGATAACGAGAGAGAGGAGACGGAGAGGATAAGGGAGGGAATAAGAGAGGGAGGAGGTAGTTGAGGTAAGGGGAGGGAGGACCGAGGAGGAGGAAGAGAGGATAAAGGGGAGAGGAGAGGAGAGGGAGGAGGAGAGGACTTACGAGAGGGAGCGAGAGGAGGAGGAGGAGGAGAGGTAAGGGAGGGGATGGAGATGAGCGAGGAGGGAGGATAAGGGAGGGAGTGAGAGGGAAAAGGAGGAGGAGGAGGAGGAGAGGATTTAAGAGAGGGAGGACGCAGGAGGAGCAAGAAGGGAAGGGAAGGAGTAGGAGGAGGAGGAGGAGAAGGCAGAGAGAGGGATGGAGAGGGGTACCCGGAGGAGGAGAGAGAGCAAGATTGAGCGGGAGGAGGGAGGAGGAGGAGGAGAGGAGAAGGGAGGGAGGAGGGAGTCAGAGAGTGAGAAGACGAGGAGAAGGGTAGGGGAGGAGAGGAAGGAGGAGGGAGGAGAGGCAGAAGAGAGGCGAGGACCGCGAGGAGGAGGAGTCGGTAGATGGAGAAGGGATAGCGGGAGAGATCGGAGGAGACCGACTGAGGAGAAGGTAGGGAGGAGAGGAGGAGAATTTGAGGAGGAAGGGATCCGGGCGAGAATGGAGGATGAGGAGGAAGGAGGAGGAAGGAGAGGAGGAGGAGGAGGAGGTAGAAGGCACGGGAAGGCAGAGGCGGATGAGGAGAAGAGAGGGAGGAGAGGTAGGGAGAGGAGAAGGGACAGGAGGATCGTTGAGGATGGAGAGGAGAAGAGAGGGGAGGATGCCGAGGAGGAGGAGAAGGAGAGGCATGCTGAGCGTGAGTAATGAGGAGGGGGATTGAGGATGCGAATGAGATTGGGAGTGCAGTCTCGAGGAGGAGAAGGACCTCGAGGAGACGAGAGGGAGGAGTGAGGACCGGATAAGGTTGTGCGGCTCACCGTCTCCGTGTCCGAGGGACTCGAAGGATGGAGAGGAGGAGAGGATGAAGGGAGGGACTTAGGAGAGGGGAGGATACCATTTGAGGAGTGATAGTATCGGGGACAGGGGAGAGATGGACGGCAGAGGTAAGAGGAGGAGCGAGAGAGCAAGAGAGGGAGGAGAGGAGAAGGAGATTGGCAGGAGAGGAGAGGCAGAAGGGAGCGGAGGAGTCCGAGGAGGATTAGAGGATGGATTGAGTGAGACGATGAGGGAGGAGAGGAGGACGGAGACTCCGAGGAAGACGGTGATGGGAGGAGGAGTGAGAGGAAGAGTAAGGGAAGAGAGGATTGATGGAGGGGGATTGAGGAGAAGGGATCCGAGTGAGGTAAGAGGAGGAGGAGGGAGGTTGAAGGGAGGAGGAGAGGAGGAGGAGGACCTGGAGGAGAACGAGAGGGAGGATGAGGAGGAGGACGAGAGGGAGAAGAGAGGGCATGGATGAGAGTAGAAAGAATGAAGAGAGTGAGATGGAGATAGGTGGCAGGGAGGAGGTAGGGGAGGAGGAGGAGGAGGAAGAGGCGAACCAGTAGGGAGTGAGAGGAGGAGGAGAGGAGAAGGAGGGAGGATCGCAAGGAGGAGGAGGAGAGGAGAAGGGAGGGAGGGAGAGATGGAGGGAAGGGGATCTGTAGAGGTGAGAGAAGGTCGAGGGAGAGGAGAAAGAGAGGGAGGATGAGGACTGGAGAGATGAGGAGAACGGGAGGGAGGATAACGAGGAGGAAGGAGGGAGAGGAGAAGGAGGGAGAGAGGAAGTGAGGAGGAGGAGGAGAACGAAGGGAGGGTAAGGACGCAGAAGGGGAGGGAGGAGTGAGGAGAAGGGAGCGGGAGAGAGGCCAGGAGGAAGGAGAGAGAAGCAGAATGAGAGCAGGAGAGGGGCGGGAGGAGTAGGATAAGGGACGGGAGCGCAAGAGGAGGGAGGAGGAGAGAAGGAGAAGGGAGGGAGGAGAGGAGGAAGAGGAGGAGGCGAGGAGGAGGAGGAGGGAGAAGAAAGGGAGGAGAGGAGGAGGAGGAAGCAGGAGAAGGGAGGGAGGGACGAAGAGGAGGAGGAGGAGGAGACCGAGGAGAAAGAGAGGGAGGGATGAGGTAGGAGAGGATGGACGAGGAGAAGGGAATGGGAGGAGAGGAGGAGGAGGAGGAGATAAGAGAGGGAGGGAGAGAGGAGGAGTGAGAGAGAAAGGGAGGGAGGAGAGGAGGAGGAGGACACGAGGAGAAGGAGTGGGAGGAGGGAGGAGGAGGCAGGAGGAGCGAGGGGAGAAGAAAGGGAGGAGAGGAGGCGAGCAGGAGAGGAGATGGAGGAGGAGGGAGAGGAGAAGGGGGGAGGGAGAGGAGGAGGAGGAGGAGGACGGAGAGGATAAGGAGAGGATAAGAGAGGGAGGATGAGAGGAGAGGAGGGGTCTGAAGGATAAGGAGGGAGGAGAGGAGGAGGAGGAGAGGATAAGGGAGGGAGGAGAGGAGGAGGAGGAGAGGATAAGGGAGGAGGAGAGGAGGGGAGGAGAGGATAAGGGAGGGAGGAGAGGAGGGAGGAGGAGAGGAGAAGGGAGGGAGGAGAGGAGGAGGAGAGGATATAGGGAGGGAGGAAGGAGGAGGACTGAGGATAAGGGAGGAGGAGAGGGAGGAGGTAGGAGGAGAGGAGGAGAGGATAAGGGAGGGAGGAGAGGAGGAGGAGAAGAGGAGGAGGGAGCAGGAGAAGGACAGATTCTTCTTCTCCCTGGTGACTTGTTACTCAACCTTCTAACGAGCTCAGCTATCCCTGAAGACGGAGGGGAGCCACAGCCACACAGCAGAAACAACACAGGAGGAGCTCCCGCCTACAGGCCTCAGTCCTAAACTATAATAACCGCTACTATCTAGGAGGAGAAGGCTACAGGAGGATATCGACTGGCGGAGAGGCGAGCTCCACAGCTGAAACAACAGAGAGGACCTACAGCCTCTCTACTGGCATGGAGCAGGCATAGCACAGGCTGCTGGGGGAAACAGATTCCCTGCTGTGTCCTCACATCACAGCCATGAAACTGTTTCAATGGCTACTGGTCTTCCTTCATCAGAGGGTGAGGACATGGGACGTGTCACGCCGTGTTTGGTAGTTCCACACACATACATCTTTATTGACATCTTGTCTGTTGGGACATCGCTAAGAATTTGTTCTTAAATGGACCTGCCTTTTAAAATAATGTTTTAAATCAAATAAATCTAATGGTATTTTTGAGGCCGACCCATTCATTCCACCACCTACACTGTGGTTCTGTAGCCAACTAGACAACTGGCCAACTACAGATCAGAGACTTCCAGGAACTGGAGTGTCCTGACGTAGCCTTCCAGCCGGTCTGTCTAACACACATTCTAACACATTCCTCAGGGAGTGGGAGCTAGGAGCCACTTTTGGGCTGTGATACCCTATTCCCTAAATAGTGCACTACTTTTGACCAGGGCCCATAGGGAATAGAGCACCATTTAGGACTCAACCCTGGTCTGCCTGGCATCTCCTCCGATTACTGTTAGTCCTCCAGTCAGAGGAATGAGGAGCTAACAGTCAGTCTCCTCTCTGCTGAGGAACGAGGAGCTAACAGTCAGTCTCCCCTCTCTGCTGAGGAATGACGAGCTAACAGTCAGTCTCCCCTCTCTGTGAGGAATGAGGAGCTAACAGTCAGTCTTCCCATCTCTGCGAGGAATGAGGAGCTAACAGTCAGTCTCCCATCTCTGCTGAGGAATGAGGAGCTAACAGTCAGTCTCTCCCCCTCTGCTGAGGAATGAGGAGTAAACGTTCGTGTCCCCTCTCTGCTGAGGAATGAGGAGCTAACAGTCAGTCTCCCATCTCTGCTGAGGAATGAGGAGCTAACAGTCAGTCTCCCATCTCTGCTGAGGAATGAGGAGCTAACAGTCAGTCTCCCCTCTTGCTGAGGGAAATGAGGAGCTAACAGTCAGTTCCCCTCTCTGCTGAGGAATGAGGACGCTAACAGTCGTCTCCCCTTCTGCTGAGGAAGGAGGAGCTAACAGCAGTTCTTCCCCCTCTTGCACTGAGGAATGAGGAGCTAACAGTCAGTCTCCCCTCTATGGAGGAATGAGGAGCTAAAGTCAGTTACTTCTGTTGAAGCGAAAGGAATTGAGGAGTAACAGCAGTCTCCCCTCTATGCTGAGGAATGAGGAGCTAACAGGTCAGTCTCCCTCTCTGCTGAGGAATGAGGAGCTAACAGTAGTTCTCCCTCTCTGCTGAGGAAGAGGAAGCTAACAGTCAGTCTCCTCTCTGTGAGGAATGAGGAGCTAACGGTCAGTTCCCCTCTCGGCTGAGGGAATGAGGAGCTAACAGTCAGTCTCTCCTCTTTGCTGAGGAATTAGGAGCTAACAGTCAGTCTCCCTCTCTGCTGAGGAATGAGGAGCTAACAGTCAGTCTCCTCTCTGCTGAGGAATGAGGAGGCTAACAGTCAGTCTCCCCTCTGCTGAGGGAATGAGGAGGCTAAACAGTCAGTCTCCTCTCTGCTGAGGAATGAGGAGCTAACAGTCAGTCTCCCCTCTCTGCTGAGGAATGAGGAGCTAACAGTCAGTCTCCCCTCTCTGTGAGGAATGAGGAGCTAACAGTCAGTCTCCCATCTCTGCTGGAGGAATGACGAGGCTAACAGTCAGTCTCCCATCTCTGCTGAGGAATGAGGAGCTAACAGTCAGTCTCCCTCTCTGCTGAGGAATGAGGGAGCTAACAGTCAGTCTCCCCTCTTCTGCTGAGGAATGATGAGCTAACAGTCAGTCTCCCTCTGCTGAGGAATGAGGAGCTAACAGTCAGTCTCCCCTCATCTGCTGAGGAATGAGGAGCTAACAGTCAGTCTCCCCTCTGCTGAGGAATGATGAGCTAACAGTCAGTCTCCCCTCTCTGCTGAGGAATGAGGAGCTAACAGTCAGTCTCCTCTCTGTGAGGAATGAGGAGCTAACAGTCAGTCTCCCCTCTGCTGAGGAATGAGGAGCTAACAGTCAGTCTCCTCTCTGCTGAGGAATGAGGAGCTAACAGTCAGTCTCCCCTCTCTGCTGAGGAATGAGGAGCTAACAGTCAGTCTCCCCTCTCTGCTGAGGAATGAGGAGCTAACAGTCAGTCTCCCCTCTCTGCTGAGGAATGAGGAGCTAACAGTCAGTCTCTCCTCTCTGCTGAGGAATGAGGAGCTAACAGTCAGTCTCCCCTCTCTGCTGAGGAATGAGGAGCTAACAGTCAGTCTCCTCTCTGCTGAGGAATGAGGAGCTAACAGTCAGTCTCCCCTCTCTGCTGAGGAATGAGGAGCTAACAGTCAGTCTCTCCTCTCTGCTGAGGAATTAGGAGCTAACAGTCAGTCTCCCCTCTCTGCTGAGGAATGAGGAGCTAACAGTCAGTCTCCTCTCTGCTGAGGAATGAGGAGCTAACAGTCAGTCTCCCCTCTGCTGAGGAATGAGGAGCTAACAGTCAGTCTCCTCTCTGCTGAGGAATGAGGAGCTAACAGTCAGTCTCCCCTCTCTGCTGAGGAATGAGGAGCTAACAGTCAGTCTCCCCTCTCTGCTGAGGAATGAGGAGCTAACAGTCAGTCTCCCATCTCTGCTGAGGAATGACGAGCTAACAGTCAGTCTCCCATCTCTGCTGAGGAATGAGGAGCTAACAGTCAGTCTCCCCTCTCTGCTGAGGAATGAGGAGCTAACAGTCAGTCTCCCCTCCCTGCTGAGGAATGATGAGCTAACAGTCAGTCTCCCCTCTGCTGAGGAATGAGGAGCTAACAGTCAGTCTCCCCTCTCTGCTGAGGAATGAGGAGCTAACAGTCAGTCTCCCCTCTGCTGAGGAATGATGAGCTAACAGTCAGTCTCCCCTCTCTGCTGAGGAATGAGGAGCTAACAGTCAGTCTCCTCTCTGCTGAGGAATGAGGAGCTAACAGTCAGTCTCCCCTCTGCTGAGGAATGAGGAGCTAACAGTCAGTCTCCTCTCTGCTGAGGAATGAGGAGCTAACAGTCAGTCTCCCCTCTCTGCTGAGGAATGAGGAGCTAACAGTCAGTCTCCCCTCTCTGCTGAGGAATGAGGAGCTAACAGTCAGTCTCCCCTCTCTGCTGAGGAATGAGGAGCTAACAGTCAGTCTCCCCTCTCTGCTGAGGAATGATGAGCTAACAGTCAGTCTCCCCTCTGCTGAGGAATGAGGAGCTAACAGTCAGTCTCCCCTCTCTGCTGAGGAATGAGGAGCTAACAGTCAGTCTCCCCTCTGCTGAGGAATGATGAGCTAACAGTCAGTCTCCCCTCTCTGCTGAGGAATGAGGAGCTAACAGTCAGTCTCCCATCTCTGCTGAGGAATGACGAGCTAACAGTCAGTCTCCCATCTCTGCTGAGGAATGAGGAGCTAACAGTCAGTCTCCCCTCTCTGCTGAGGAATGAGGAGCTAACAGTCAGTCTCCCCTCTGCTGAGGAATGAGGAGCTAACAGTCAGTCTCCTCTCTGCTGAGGAACGAGGAGCTAACAGTCAGTCTCCCCTCTCTGCTGAGGAATGAGGAGCTAACAGTCAGTCTCCCCTCTGCTGAGGAATGATGAGCTAACAGTCAGTCTCCCCTCTCTGCTGAGGAATGAGGAGCTAACAGTCAGTCTCCCATCTCTGCTGAGGAATGACGAGCTAACAGTCAGTCTCCCATCTCTGCTGAGGAATGAGGAGCTAACAGTCAGTCTCCCCTCTGCTGAGGAATGAGGAGCTAACAGTCAGTCTCCCATCTCTGCTGAGGAATGAGGAGCTAACAGTCAGTCTCCCCTCTCTGCTGAGGAATGAGGAGCTAACAGTCAGTCTCCCCTCTCTGCTGAGGAATGAGGAGCTAACAGTCAGTCTCCTCTCTCTGCTGAGGAATGAGGAGCTAACAGTCAGTCTCCTCTCTGCTGAGGAATGAGGAGCTAACAGTCAGTATCCCCTCTCTGCTGAGGAATGAGGAGCTAACAGTCAGTCTTCCCTCTCTGCATGAGAATGAGGAGCTAACAGTCAGTCTCCCCTCTGCTGAGGAATGAGGAGCTAACAGTCAGTCTCCCTCTCTGCTGAGGAATGAGGAGCTAACAGTCAGTCTCCCCTCTGCTGAGGAATGAGGAGCTAACAGTCAGTCTCCCCTCTCTGCTGAGGAATGAGGAGCTAACAGTCAGTCTCCCCTCTGCTGAGGAATGAGGAGCTAACAGTCAGTCTCCCCTCTCTGCTGAGGAATGAGGAGCTAACAGTCAGTTCTCCCATCTCTGCTGAGGAATGAGGAGCTAACAGTCAGTCTCCCATCTTGCTGAGGAATGAGGAGCTAACAGTCAGTCTCCCCTCTCTGCTGAGGAATGATGGAGCTAACAGTCAGTCTCCCATCTCTGCTGAGGAATGAGGAGCTAACAGTCAGTCTCCCCCTCTCTGCTGAGGAATGAGAGCTAACAGTCAGTCTCCCATCTCTGCTGAGGAATGAGGAGCTAACAGTCAGTCTCCCCTCTCTGCTGAGGAATGAGGAGCTAACAGTCAGTCTCCCTTCTGCTGAGGAATGAGGAGCTAACAGTCAGTCTCCCTCTCTGCTGAGGAATGAGGAGCTAACAGTCAGTTCCCATCTCTGCTGAGGAATGAGGAGCTAACAGTCAGTCTCCCCTCTTGCTGAGGAATGAGGAGCTAACAGTCAGTCTCCCTCTCTGCTGAGGATGAGAGCAACAGTCAGTACCCATCTCTGCTGAGGATGGAGGAGCTAACAGACCAGTCCACCTCTGTGAGGAAGAGAGCGAACAGTCAGTCTCCCTCTGCCTGAGAAAGAGGCTAACGTCAGTCTCCCTGCTGCTGAGGAATGAGGAGTAACAGTCAGTCCCCTCTGCTGAGGAATGAGGAGCTAACAGTCAGTCTCCCTGTGAGGAATGAGGAGCTAACAGTCAGTCGCCCCTATCGTGAGGAATGGGAGCTAACAGTCAGTCTCCCCTGCTGAGGAATGAGGAGAAAGTCTGCTCTCTCTTGAGAATGGGAGCTAACAGTCAGTTCTCCTCTCTGCTGAGGAAGAGGAGGCTAACAGTCAGTATCCCCTCTCTGCTGAGGAATGAGGAGCTAACAGTCAGTCTCCCATCTCTGCTGAGGAATGAGGAGCTAACAGTCAGTCTCCCATCTCTGCTGAGGAATGAGGAGCTAACAGTCAGTCTCCCCTCTGCTGAGGAATGAGGAGCTAACAGTCAGTCTCCCCTCTCTGCTGAGGAATGAGGAGCTAACAGTCAGTCTCCCCTCTGCTGAGGAATGATGAGCTAACAGTCAGTCTCCCCTCTGCTGAGGAATGAGGAGCTAACAGTCAGTCTCCCATCTATGGATGAGGAATGACGAGCGAACAGTCAGTCTCCCCATCTCTGCTGAGGAATGAGGAGCTAAACAGTCAGTCTCCCCTCTCTGCTGAGGAATGATGAGCTAACAGTCAGTCTCCCCTCTGCTGAGGAATGAGGAGATAACAGTCAGTCTCCCCCTCTCTGGGGAATGATGAGCTAACAGTCAGTCTCCCATCTCTGCTGAGGAATGAGGAGCTAACAGTCAGTCTCCCCTCTCTGCTGAGGAATGAGGAGCTAACAGTCAGTCTCCCCTTTCTGCTGAGGAATGAGGAGCTAACAGTCAGTCTCCCATCTCTGCTGAGGAATGAGGAGCTAACAGTCAGTCTCCCATCTCTGCTGAGGAATGAGGAGCTAACAGTCAGTCTCCCCTCTCTGCTGAGGAATGAGGAGCTAACAGTCAGTCTCCCCTCTCTGCTGAGGAATGAGGAGCTAACAGTCAGTCTCCCATCTCTGCTGATGGTAGCCATTCCTGTGACCCTGATGACCCCTGATGGCCCTAGGAGGAATACAACACATTGAACCAAGACAGGGATGACAGAATGGGCGGACATGATACATTCCCTCAGTGGCCCTCCATGATCCTGGCTGCTGACCCCTAGGTCAGTAGTCAGAGGTCATGGCACTCAGGCACTGGGGTTAACTGTCCCCAGAGTAGAGCAGAGTCACTAGGACCATCGGGACCATCGGAGGCATTTGGAGCAGGGCTAGGGCTAGAGCTTAGAAGCTCTCAGGTTTAGTGGGGTAGTCTCCCGAGTGGCGCAGTGGTCTAAGGCACTGCATCACAGTGCTAGCTGTGCCACTAGAGATCCTGGTTCGAATCCAGGCTCTGTCGTAGCCGGCCGCGACCGGGAGGACCCATGGGGCGGCGCACAATTGGCCCAGCGTTGTCCAGGGTAGGGGAGGGAATGGCCGGCAGGGGATGTAGCTCAGTTGGTAGAGCATGGCGTTTGCAACGCCAGGGTTGTGGTTTCGTTTCCCACGGGGGGCCAGTATGAAAAAAAAGACAAAAATAATGTATGCACTCACTAACTGTAAGTCGCTCTGGATAAGAGCATCTGCTAAATGACTAAAATGTAAATGTAAAAAAATGTATTACTTGACATTTTTTTGTAAAATGTAGGCTACAGTCATTAAGATGTAGTGTAGCCTTCTTCTTCAACAGTGGGAAAAGGACAAGAGAACATGAGGCCTACACATCCAGTTGTCATGCTCAGTTGTAAACCAGCTGACCGATACTAATAGTCTATGCTACAGTAATATAAATGCGTGTAATTTACCCATCTCCATCTGGCTTTCGGCGGTCACCTTTTTTAAATTGTAGAATGGCAGCTGCAGAGTTTTATCACTCGAATATCTTTGCTTTAAAATCAGCCTATCACTCGAATATCGTTGCTTTAAATCAGCCTATCACTCGAATATCGTTGCTTTAAATTTTTATTTTTATTTTTTATTTCACCTTTATTTAACCAGGTAAGCCAGTTGAGAACAGGTTCTCATTTACAACTGCGACCTGGCCAAGATAAAGCATAGTAGTGCAATAAAACAACAACACAGAGTTACATATGGGGTAAAAAAC
Source organism: Coregonus sp. 'balchen' (assembly GCA_902810595.1). NCBI lineage: Eukaryota > Metazoa > Chordata > Actinopteri > Salmoniformes > Salmonidae > Coregonus > Coregonus sp. 'balchen'. The sequence continues at coordinate 50,810,070 of LR778275.1, read as the reverse complement.
ATAAAGTCAGAAATACAACAGAAAATATATATACAGTGTGTGCAAATGTAGCAAGTTATGGAGGTAAGGCAATAAATAGGCTATAGTGCAGAATAATTACAATAGTATTAACACTGGAATGCTAGATGTGCAAGAGATTATGTGCAAATAGAGATACTGGGGTGCAAATGAGCAAAATAAATAACAATATAGGGATGAGGTAGTTGGGTGGGCTAATTACAGATGGGCTGTGTATAGGTGCAGTGATCGGTAAGGTGCTCTGACAACTGATGCTTAAAGTTATTGAGGGAGATAAGAGTCTCCAGCTTCAGAGATTTTTGCAATTCGTTCCAGTCATTGGCAGAAATCAGCCTATCACACGCGAGCACTCTCTCGCAGTCTTTTTCCCTCCATTAAATTGCATCTACAATAGACAATCCTGTTATAGATTGATATATAGATCTCCTAGCCGACCTCTTTCAGGTAATACATTAAATGCATTATTAGCCTTATATAGTGCATTCGGAAAGTATTCAGACCCCTTCACCTTTTACCACATTTTGTTAGATTACAGCCTTATTCTGTCAATCTACACACAATACCCCATAATGACAAAGCGAAAACAGGTTTAGAAATCTGTGCAAATGTATTAAAAATTAAAAACGGAAATATCACATTTACATAAGTATTCAGACCCTTTACTAAGTACTTTGTTGAAGCACCTTTGGCAGCGATTACAGCCTCGAGTCTTCTTGTGTATGACGCTACAAGCTTGGCACACCTGTATTTGTGTGTGTTGCTGCACAGCTATTTCTCCAGAGACGGGTGCAAGTCCGGGCTCTGGCTGGGCCACTCAAGGATATTCAGAGACTTGACCCTCCTGCGTTGTCTTGGCTGTGTGCTTAGGGTCGTTGTCCTGTTGGAAGGTGAACCTTCGCCCCAGTCGGAGGTCCTGAGTGCTCTGGAGCAGGTTTTCATCAAGGATCTCTCTGTACTTTGCGCCGTAAATTTTTCCCTTGATCCAGACGTGGCGCTTGGCATTCAGGCCAAAGAGTTCAATCTTGGTTCATCAGACCAGATAATCTTGTTTCTCTACCATAAAGGCCTGATTGGTGGAGTGCTGCAGAGATGGTTGTCATTCTGGAAGGTTCTCCCATGTGGAGGAACTCTGGAGCTCTGTTAGAGTGACCATCGGGTTCTTGGTCACCTCCCTGACCAAGGCCCTTCTCCCCCGATTGCTCAGTTTGGCCGGACGGCCAGCTCTAGGAAGAGTCTTGGTGGTTCCAAACTTCTTCCATTTCAGAATGATGGAGGCCACTGTGTTCTTGGGGACCTTCAATGCAGCAGACATTTTTTGGTACCCTTCCCCAGATATGTACCTCAACACAATCCTGTCTCGGAGCTCTACGGACAATTCCTTCGACCTCATGGCTTTGTTTTTGCTCTGACATGTACTGTCAACCGTGGGACCTTATATAGACAGGTGTGTGCCTTTCCAAATCATGTCCAATCAATTGAATTTACTACAGGTGGACTCACAATCAAGTTGTAGAAACCTCTCAAGGATGATCAATGGAAACAGGATGCACCTGAGCTCAATTTCGAGTCTCATAGGAAATGTAAATAAGGTATTTATTTTTATTTTTTATTTGCAAACATTTCTAAAAACCTGTTTTCGCTTTGTCCTTATGGGGTATTGTGTGTAGGAAAAACATTTATTTAATCCATTTTAGAATAATGTGACAAAATGTGGAGAAAGTGAAGGGGTCTGAATACTTTTCGACTGCACTGTATGGTATTGGATAACAGCAAAATCATTTGGGCTTTTTTGGGCTTGGGCAGGGGCTCATTAAAATGTCAAATAAAATGTATTTAATGTACGGCTCATCAGGGTAGCGGCAGGCTTGAATTATCGATCAAAGCTCTAATCAAATCCAGACGTATTTATATGCATTATAATGCTTTTGAATGACACTTCCAGCTTTGGCGGGAAATACCGAGTTACCTGGGAAAAAAGTGATTTATTCTCGGGATGGAACATTTGTAAAATACCAGGAAAATATTCAACCCTAGTCCCTATACATTCTACATGGTAGTAGGGCCTCCATCTCAGTATTAGTTTCTGTTTATCGTATATATGACCACACACATTTCAGCTTCATAAACAGCCAAGGTAGCGGGAGAGATGGCCAGTCTCAAACCAAGGAGCGGTGATGGCCAGTCTCAAACCAAGGGAGAGGGAGAGATGGTCAGTCTCAAACCAAGGGAGAGGGAGAGATGGCCAGTCTCAAACCAAGGGAGAGGGAGAGATGGTCAGTCTCAAACCAAGGGAGAGGGAGGGATGGTCAGTCTCAAACCACGGGAGAGGGAGGGATGGTCAGTCTCAAACCGAGGGAGAGGGAGAGATGGCCAGTCTCAAACCAAGGGAGAGGGAGGGATGGTCAGTCTCAAACCAAGGGAGAGGGAGAGATGGTCAGTCTCAAACCAAGGGAGAGGGAGGGATGGTCAGTCTCAAACCAAGGGAGAGGGAGAGATGGTCAGTCTCAAACCAAGGGAGAGGGAGGGATGGTCAGTCTCAAACCAAGGGAGAGGGAGGGATGGTCAGTCTCAAACCAAGGGAGAGGGAGAGATGGTCAGTCTCAAACCAAGGGAGAGGGAGGGATGGTCAGTCTCAAACCAAGGGAGAGGGAGGGATGGTCAGTCTCAAACCAAGGGAGAGGGAGAGATGGTCAGTCTCAAACCAAGGGAGAGGGAGGGATGGTCAGTCTCAAACCAAGGGAGAGGGAGGGATGGTCAGTCTCAAACCAAGGGAGAGGGAGGGATGGCCAGTCTCAAACCACGGGAGGGGGAGAGATGGTCAGTCTCAAACCAAGGGAGAGGGAGAGATGGCCAGTCTCAAACCAAGGGAGAGGGAGGGATGGTCAGTCTCAAACCAAGGGAGAGGGAGGGATGGCCAGTCTCAAACCACGGGAGGGGGAGAGATGGCCAGTCTCAAACCAAGGGAGAGGGAGGGATGGTCAGTCTCAAACCAAGGGAGAGGGAGGGATGGCCAGTCTCAAACCAAGGGAGAGGGAGGGATGGTCAGTCTCAAACCAAGGGAGAGGGAGGGATGGCCAGTCTCAAACCAAGGGAGAGGGAGGGATGGTCAGTCTCAAACCAAGGGAGAGGGAGGGATGGCCAGTCTCAAACCGAGGGAGAGGGAGAGATGGTCAGTCTCAAACCAACCGCAAGATTGAAAAACAATTCAATCTGATATATTCTGGTGGTGTCCTTGGATATACTGTAATTACCATGGTGGAGTGATACAGTACACCCTGCCTGTGGTCTCTCCTCTCTCCTGATCTACCAGTACACCCTGCCTGTGGTCTCTCCTCTCCCCTGATCTACCAGTACACCCTGCCTGTGGTTTCTCCTCTCCCCTGATCTACCTGTAACCTGTTTGGCTTCTCCTCTCCTCTCCCCTGATCTACCTGTGTGGTTTCTCCTCTCTCCTGATCTACCTGTAACCTGTGTGGCTTCTCCTCTCCTCTCTCCTGATCTACCTGTAACCTGTGTGGCTTCTCTTCTCCTCTCCCCTGATCTACCTGTAACCTGTGTGGCTTCTCCTCTCCTCTCCCCTGATCTACCTGTGTGGTTTCTCCTCTCCTCTCCCCTGATCTACCTGTAACCTGTTTGGCTTCTCCTCTCCTCTCCCCTGATCTACCTGTGTGGTTTCTCCTCTCCTCTCCCCTGATCTACCTGTAACCTGTTTGGCTTCTCCTCTCCTCTCCCCTGATCTACCTGTGTGGTTTCTCCTCTCCTCTCCCCTGATCTACCTGTAACCTGTTTGGCTTCTCCTCTCCTCTCCCCTGATCTACCTGTGTGGTTTCTCCTCTCTCCTGATCTACCTGTAACCTGTGTGGCTTCTCCTCTCCTCTCTCCTGATCTATCTGACCAATAAACCCACCTCCCCTCTATCCCCCATACCCTACTTCTGCCAAGACTGCCCCCTCTCATATTATGGACTTACTTGTCATGTGAAATAAGTATAGCCAGTTATAATTGTAATGGCTTAGCAGATCATAAGAAAAGACGATCAGTATTTACCTGCTAAGAGAGAAGTAATATAATATCTATTGTTTACAGGAAACTCATTCAACAATTCTAGATGAAGTTGTGTGGGCTTTTTCCCAATATAATATATGTAAAGCAGATCCCCTTATTTTATGTAAAACTTTTAAATGTGCAATTCAATATTCATCTTTAAAACAAAAGCAATTTAGGTCAAAAGAGTTCATATTAACAAAGGAAATAGAGGGACTAACAGTACAGCTAGATAGCAATACAAACTTTACCATAGACGCACAGAATACGTTAGAGGAAAAACTAAAAGAAATGGAGGAACTTATTCAAGAAAGATCAAGTGTAATATATTATAAAAATAAAGCCAACTGGATGGAATATGGGGGAAAAATGCACAAAATTCTTTTTTAATCTTCAACATAGGAATGCTACCAAAAATAATTTCATTAAACTTGTCACCCATGATTCACCAAACAATATTTTGAAAAAGGAGCCAAAGTAATTTAAGCATATGTTTTCGTTTCAGTCTCATCCATCTCCACTAAGCGAAGTTAATTGTAAGGATTTTTTTTCAATTAATAATGTAAAATTAACAGAAATACTTTTTTTACAGAGGAGGAACTTTTTGATGCAATTAAAGCCTGTGAGTCTGGGAAAACTCCAAGGCTGGATGGCATAACAGTTGAGTTCGACCAAACCTGTTTTGATGTACTCAGAGGACCGTTATTAGCATGTTTTAACCACTCCTATAAAAATGTTACATTATCAGATACTCAACAAGAAGGTCTGATTTCATTATTACTGAAACAGGACCCAAGTGGTCAATATAAAGATCCAGTCCATTTAAAGAAATTGGAGGCCCCCTTACACTTCAGTGTTGTGATGCAAAAATTCTAGCAAAATGCATAGCGCATAGAATTAAAAAGGTATTGTCGGATATTATTCATCCTAATCAGACAGGTTTTTTACATGGAAGATACATTGGAGATAATATAAGACAAGTACTGGAAACAATAGAACACTGGGAAAATCTGGGAAGCCAGGCCTGCTATTCATAGCAGACTTCGAAAAGGCTTTTGATAAAGTACGACTGGGGTTTATAAATGCCTGGAATATTTCAATTTTGGAGAATCTCTTATAAAATGGGTTAAAATCATGTATAGTAACCCTAGGTGTAAAATAGTAAATAATGGCTATTTCTCAGAAAGTTGTAAACTGTCAAGAGGAGTAAAACAAGGTTGTCCAATATCGGCATATCTATTTATTATGGCCATCGAAATGTTAGCTATTAAAATCAGATCCAACAATAAAATCAAGGGCCTAGAAATCCAGAGCTTAAAATCAAAGGAGTCATTGTACTCTGATGATTCATGTTTTCTTTTAAATCCACAACTTGAATCCCTCCACAGCCTCATAGAGGATCTAGATACTTTTTATAACCTCTCTGGATTACAACAAAATATATTACGTATTGGATCACTAAAATATACAACTTTTACATTACTGTGTAGTTTACCAATAAAATGGTCTGACGGTGAAGTGGATATATTCGGTATTCATATCCCGAAAGAAAGAAATGATGTCACTACAACACATTATAATATAAAGTTAGCAAAAATAGATAAGAACTTGCTACCATGGAAAGGGAAATACCTGTCAATTTGTGGAAATTTTTTAGTATTATCCCAGTTTTTGTATTTGATTATGGCCTTGCCTACACCTAGCGACTTGTTTTTGAAATTATATGAGCAAAAAATATTGGAACGATAAGCCAGACAAAATTAAACGGGCCTATTTATATAATGAACATGAATTCAGAGGGCAGAAATGATTAAATATTAAAACAGACATCTCACTAAAAGCTTCAGTCATACACAAGTTATACTTAAATCCGAACTGGTTCTCTAGCAAATTAGTAAGAATGTCTCACCCAATGTTCAAGAATGGCCTTTTTCCCTTTATTCGGATTACAACCACTCATTTTTGATATTTGAAAATGAAATCATATCCAAATATATCGCTATTTTTAAAACAAGCCATAGAAAGTTAGTTGCAATTTCAGTTTATTCCACCAGAAAAGACAAAACAAATAATACAACAAATATTATGGTTAAACTCAAATATACTAATTGATCCCAATGTTTTTGCGGAGAAAATGTTTAGAAATTGTATAATCTTTGTAAATGATATAAATAGGACTGGTGGATTTATGTCACACATGCAGCTAACAAAGATATATGGAAATGTTTGCTCTACCCAAAATTACAACCAACTAATTGCAGCATTACCACAAAAAATAGAAGAGGCAAGTGGAAGGGGGAACATTAAAGACCACAACTGGTTAAAGAAAATAGTGATAAATAAAAATATACCAGTTTAATTTAAGGACCAACGAACTCACAGCAGTGCCATATAGATTGCAAAATAGTTGGGAAGAGATTTTCGATGTACCGATTCCATGGCACATGGTTTATGAACTGATACACAAAATGACACCGGATTCTAAACTTAAATAATTATACAAACCAACCAATAGAATGTTATATATATATATGGGGGATACAACCATCCCAGCTCTGCAGATTTTGCTGCGGAGAGACCGAATCAGTAGATCACTTGTTTTGGTACTGCCCATATGTAGCTTGTTTTTGGACGCAGATTCAGGACTGGCTGAAAAATTGCAACATTTACCTGGAGCGAACTCTGCAAATAGCACTGCTGGGTGATTTGAAAGGTCATAGTCAATTGATCAATGATATAATAATATTCTTAGCAAAAATGTTTATTTAATTTACAATCTGTGAAACATCACAGCACAGATGAAAAACAGAGATATATGGGAGGAGTGGAGCTGAAGGAAGATACAGTTGAAGTCGGAAGTTTACATTCACTTAGGTTGGAGTCATTAAAACTCGTTTTTTCAACCACTCCACAATTTTCTTGTTAACAAACTATAGTTTTGGCAAGTCGGTTAGGACATCTACTTTGTGCATAACACAAGTAATTTTTCCAACAATTGTTTACAGACAGATTATTTCACTTATAATTCACTGTATCACAATTCCAGTGGGTCAAATGTTTACATACACTAAGTTGACTGTGCCTTTAAACAGCTTGGAAAATTCCAGAAAATGTCATGGCTTTAGAAGCTTCTGATAGGCTAATAGACATCATTTGAGTCAATTGAAGGTGTACCTGTGGATGTATTTCAAGGCCTACCTTCAAACTCAGTGCCTCTTTGCTTGACATCATGGGACAATCAAAAGAAATAAGCCAAGACCTCAGAAAGAAATGGTAGACCTACACAATTTCCAAACACCTGAAGGTACCACGTTCATCTGTACAAACAATAGTACGCAAGTATAAACACCATGGGACCACGCAGCCGTCATACCGCTCAGGAAGGAGACGCGTTCTGTCTCCTAGAGATGAACGTACTTTGGTGCGAAAAGTGCAAATCAATCCCAACAGCAAAGGACCTTGTGAAGATGCTGGAGGAAACAGGTACAAAAGTATCTATATCCACAGTAAAACGAGTCCTATATCGACATAACCTGAAAGGCCCCTCAGCAAGGAAGAAGCCACTGCTCCAAAACCGCCATAAAAAAGCCAGACTACGGTTTGCAACTGCACTTGGGGACAAAGATTGTACTTTTTGGAGAAATGTCCTCTGGTCTGATGAAACAAAAATATAACTGTTTGGCCATAATGACCACCGTTATGTTTGGAGGAAAAGGGGGTTACTTGCAAGCCGAAGAACAGCATCCCAACCGTGAAGCACGGGGGTGGCAGCATCATGCTGTGGGGGTGCTTTACTGCAGGAGGGACTGGTGCACTTCACAAAATAGATGGCATCAGGAGGAAGGAAAATTGTGGATGTATTGAAGCAACATCTCAAGACATCAGTCAGGAAGTTAAAGCTTGGTCGCAAATGGGTCTTCCAAATGGACAATTACCCCAAGCATACTTCCAAAGTTGTGGCAAAATGGCTGAAGGACAACAAAGTCAAGGTATTGGAGTGGCCATCACAAAGCCCTGACCTCAATCCTATAGAAAATGTGTGGGCAGGACTGAAAAATTGTGTGCGAGCACAGAGGCCCACAAAACCTGACTCAGTTACACCAGCTCTGTCAGGAGGAATGGGCCAAAATTCACCCAACATATTGTGGGAACCTTGTGGAAGGCTACCCGAAACGTTTGACCTAAGTTAAACAATTTAAAGGCAATGCTACCAAATACTAATTGAGTGTACGTAAACTTCTGACCCACTGGGAATGTGATGAAAGAAATAAAAGCTGAAATAAATAATTCTCTACTTTTATTCTGACATTTCACATTCTTAAAATAAAGTGGTGATCCTAACTGACCTAAAACAGGGAATTTTTACTAGGATTAAATGTCAGGAATTGTGAAAAACTGAGTTTAAATGTATTTGGCTAAGGTGTATGTAAACTTCCGACTTCAACTGTGACTAATGTCAAATATACTGTGTCCATAAAATGTACAGTGAGGGAAAAAAGTATTTGATCCCCTGTTGATTTTGTATGTTTGCCCACTGACAAAGAAATTATCAGTCTATAATTTTAATGGTAGATTTATTTGAACAGTGAGAGACAGAATATCAACAAAAAAATCCAGAAAAACGCATGTCAAAAATGTTATAAATTGATTTACATTTTAATGAGGGAAATAAGTATTTGATCCCCTCTCAATCAGAAAGATTTCTGGCTCCCAGGTGTCTTTTATACAGGTAACGAGCTGAGATTAGGAGCACATTAGCCAAGACCAAAGAGATCTCCAAGGATGTCAGGGACAAGACTGTAGACCTACACAAGGCTGGAATGGGCTACAAGACCATCGCCAAGCAGCTTGGTGAGAAGGTGACAACAGTTGGTGCAATTATTCGCAAATGGAAGAAACACAAAATAACTGTCAATCTCCCTCGGTCTGGGGCTCCATGCAAGAGCTCACCTAATGGAGTTACAATGATCATGTGAACGGTGAGGAATCAGCCCAGAACTACATGGGAGGATCTTGTCAATGATCTCAAGGCAGCTGGGACCATAGTCACCAAGAAAACAATTGGTAACACACAACGCTGTGAAGGACTGAAATCCTGCAGCGCCCGCAAGGTCCCCCTGCTCAAGAAAGCACATATACAGGGCCTTCTGAAGTTTGCCAATGAACATCTGAATGATTCAGAGGAGAACTGGGTGAAAGTGTTGTGGTCAGATGAGACCAAAATGGAGCTCTTTGGCATCAACTCAACTCGCCGTGTTTGGAGGAGGAGGAATGCTGCCTATGACCCCAAGAAAACCATCCCCACCGTCAAACATGGAGGTGGAAACATTATGCTTTGGGGGTGTTTTTCTGCTAAGGGGACAGGACAACTTCACCGCATCAAAGGGACGATGGACGGGGCCATGCACCGTCAAATCTTGGGTGAGAACCTCCTTCCCTCAGCAAGGGCATTGAAAATGGGTCGTGGATGGGTATTCCTGCATGACAATGACCCAAAACACACGGCCAAGGCAACAAAGGAGTGGCTCAAGAAGAAGCACATTAAGGTCCTGGAGTGGCCTAGCCAGTCTCCAGACCTTAATCCTATAGAAAATCTGTGATTTTGAATTGTCATATATACCATTGTGACCTGTACGCTCTCGTTGGCTGGCCCTCACTACATATTCGTCGCAAAACCCACTGGCTCCAGGTAATCTATAAATCACTTATAGGCATATCCCCGCCTTATCTTAGATCATTGGTCACCATAGCAACACCCACCCGTAGTCTGCGTTCCAGCAGGTATACAGTGAGGGGAAAAAAGTATTTGATCCCCTGCTGATTTTGTACGTTTGCCCACTGACAAAGAAATGATCAGTCTATAATTTTAATGGTAGGTTTATTTGAACAGTGAGAGACAGAATAACAAAACAAAAATCCAGAAAAACGCATGTCAAAAATGTTATAAATTGATTTGCATTTTAATGAGGGAAATAAATATTTGACCACCTCTCAATCAGAAAGATTTCTGGCTCCCAGGTGTCTTTTATGCAGGTAACGAGCTGAGATTAGGAGCATACTCTTAAAGGGAGTGCTCCTAATCTCAGCTTGTTACCTGTATAAAAGACAACTGTCCACAGAAGCAATCAATCAATCAGATTCCAAACTCTCCACCATGGCCAAGTCCAAAGAGCTCTCCAAGGATGTCAGGGACAAGATTGAAGACCTACACAAGGCTGGAATGGGCTACAAGACTATCGCCAAGTAGCTTGGTGAGAAGGTGACAACAGTTGGTGCGATTATTCGCAAATGGAAGAAACACAAAAGAACTGTCAGTCTCCCTCGGCCTGGGGCTCCATGCAAGATCGTGGAGTTGCAATGATCATGAGAACGATGAGGAATCAGCCCAGAACTACACAGGAGGATCTTGTCAATGATCTCAAGACAGCTGGGACCATAGTCACCAAGAAAGCAATTGGTAACACACTACGCCGTGAAGGACTGAAATCCTGCAGCGCCTGCAAGGTCCCCCTGCTCAAGAAAGCACATATACATGCCCATCTGAAGTTTGCCAATTAACATCTGAATGATTCAGAGGAGAACTGGGTGAAAGTGTTGTGGTCAGATGAGACCAAAATGGAGCTCTTTGGCATCAACTCAACTCACCGTGTTTGTAGGAGGAGGAATGCTGCCTATGACCCCAAGAACACCATCCCCACCGTCAAACATGGAGGTGGAAACATTATGCTTTGGGGGTGTTTTTCTGCTAAGGGGACAGGACAACTTCATCGCATCAAAGGGACGATGAACGGGGCCATGTACCGTCAAATCTTGGGTAAGAACCTTCTTCCCTCAGCCAGGGCATTGAAAATGGGTCGTGGATGGGTATTCCAGCATGACAATGACCCAAAACACACGACCGAGGCAACAAAGGAGTGGCTCAAGAAGAAGCACATTAAGGTCCTGGAGTGGCCTAGCCAGTCTCCAGACCTTAATCCCATAGAAAATCTGTGGAGGGAGCTGAAGGTTTGAGTTGCCAAACGTCAGCCTCGAAATCTTAATGACTTGGAGAAGATCTGCAAAGAGGAGTCGGACAAAATCCCTCCTGAGATGTGTGCAAACCTGGTGGCCAACTACAAGAAACATCTGACCTCTGTGATTGCCAACAAGGGTTTTGCCACCAAGTACTAAGTCATGTTTTGCAGAGGGGTCAAATACTTATTTCTCTCATTAAAATGCAAATCAATTTATAACATTTTTGACATGCGTTTTTCTGGATTTTGTTGTTGTTATTCTGTCTCTCACTGTTCAAATAAACCTACCATTAAAATTATAGACTGATCATTTCTTTGTCAGTGGGCAAACGTCCAAAATCAGCAGGGGATCAAATACTTTTTTCCCTCACTGTATCTCACTGGTCATCCCCAAAGCCGACAACTCCTTTGGCCGCCATTCCTTCCAGTTCTCTGCTGCCAATGACTGGAACGAACTGCAAAAATCTCTGGAGACTCTTATCTCCCTCACTAACTTTAAGCATCAGTTGTCAGAGCAGCTTACCGATCACTGCACCTGTACACAGCCCATCTGTAATTAGCCCACCCAACTACCTCATCCCCATATTGTTATTTATTTTGCTCATTTGCACCCTAGTATCTCTATTTGCACATCATCTTCTGCACATCTATCACTCCAGTGTTAATACTAAATTGTAACTATTTTGCACTATGGCCTATTTATTGCCTTACCTCCATAACTTGCTACATTTGCACACACTGTATATAGATTTTCTATTGTGTTATTGACTGTACATTTTGTTTACCCCATATGTAACTCTGTGTTGTTGTTGTTTTTAATCGCACTGCTTTCCTTTATCTTGGCCAGGTCGCAGTAAATGAGAACTTGTTCTCAACTGGCTTACCTGGTTAAATAAAGGTGAAATAAATAAATAAATAAAATAAAAGTATTCAGAACCTTTGACTTTTTTCCACATTTTGTTACGTTACAGCCTTATTCTAAAATGGATGAAATAGTTTTTTCCCCCTCATCAATCTACACACATTACCCCATAATGACAAAGCAAAGACAGGTTTTTTTAGAAATGTTTGCAAATGTATTTTTAAAAAACGGAAAAATCACATACACATAAGTATTCAGTCCCGAAGCCACTCCTGCGTTGTCTTGGCTGTGTGCTTAAGTGTCGTTGTCTTGTTGGAAGGTGAACCTTCGCCCCAGTCTGAGGTCCTGAGCGCTCTGGAGCAGGTTTTCATCAAGGAATCTCTCTGTACTTTCCTCCGTTCATCTTTTCCTCGATCCTGACTAGTCTCCCAGTCCCTGCCGCTGAAAACATCACCACAGCATGATGCTGGCACTACCATGCTTCACCTTAGGGATGGTGCCAGGTTTCCTCCAGACGTGACGCTTGGCATTCAGGCCAAAGAGTTCAATCTAGGTTTCATCAGACCAGAGAATCTTGTTTCTCATGGTCTGACAGTCCTTTAGGTGCCTTTTGGCAAACTCCAAGCGGGCTGTCATGTGCCTTTTACTGAGGAGTGGCTTCCGTCTGGCCACTCTACCATAAAGGCCTGATTGTCCGTGTGGAAGGTTCTCCCATCTCCACAGAGGAACTCTAGAGCTCTGTTAGAGTGACCATCGGGTTCTTGGTCACCTCCCTGACCAAGACCCTTCTCCCTTGATTGCGCAGTTTGGCCGGGCGGCCAGCTCTAAGAATGATGGAGGCCACTGTGTTCTTGGGGACCTTCAATGCTGGAAATTTTTTGGTACCCTTCGAAAGATCTGTGCCTCGACACAATCCTGTATCGGAGCTCTACCGACAATTCCTTCGACCTCATGGCTTGGTTTTTGCTCTGACATGCAGTGTCAACTGTGGGACCTTATATAGACAGGTGTGTGCCTTTCCAAATCATGTCCAATCAATTGAATTTACCACAGGTGGACTCCAGTCAAGTTGTAGAAACATCTCAAGGATGATCAATGGAAACAGGACGTACCTGAGCTCAATTTCGGGTCTCATAGCAAAGGGTCTGACTACTTATGTAAATAAGGTATCTGTTTTTTATTTTAAATACATTTGCAAAAAAATCTAAAAACCTGTTCTCGCTGTGTCATTATATGGTATTGTGTGTAGATTGATGAGGAAAATGTTTTATTTAATCCATTTTAGAATAAGGCTGTAGCGTAACAAAATGTGGAAAAAGTGAAGGGGTCTGAATACTTTCCGAATGCACTGTACACATATATACATACTCACGTGGTTGTGCTCTCCCTAGCCGGAGTAAACACTGTGCCACGATGTCGACACAGTAATGGGTGACATTAGCCCACCAGCAATCAGAGCTCCAGAGCCAACTCATTCAGACAGGCTGAACCCCTGGGGCTGGTCTCCGACGGTCTGATGGAGCTGAAACCTCTCCGACCAAACAGAAGACGTCCCAAATGGCACCCTATTCCCTGTGAAGTGCACTATATTTAGCCAGGGCTCTGGTCAAAAGTAGTGCACTATGTAGGGAATAGGGCGCTGTTTGGGAGGAAGCCCTAGTCTCTGCTAGCCTCTCTCTGCCAGGCCATTGTTTCTCTCTCTCTCTCCATCCCTCCTCCTCCACCGAGCCACGGCAACACAGCACAGTGGAGTGAAATGTATCTCTGAGCTGTATCCCAGCCACTCAATCACTAGATGAATTGGGAGACCAATCTAGCTATCCCTCTCTGTGCCAGGGTACTGTTCCCACCCTCTCTCTCCCTTGTCGACAACAGCATTTTATTGATTTATTGGTATTTATTTAACCAGTCATTGAGAACACATTTTATTCTAAAATGATGACCTGACCAACAGAGCACAGCAGAGGGAAATGCATCCCTGAGCTCTATCCCAGCTAGTCAGTGGAGGAATGGAAAGAACGCTTGGAGGTGGACAGAGGAAGAGATGGGGGATGAGAAGGAGGAACGAGTTAACAGGAAGAGAAACACTGGGCCAAAATCCCTCCCTCCATTACCCCTATATCATCATCCCAGAGAGAAGGAGGAACGAGTTAACAGGAAGAGAAACACTGGGCCAAAATCCCTCCCTCCATTACCCCATATCGTCATCCCAGAGATAAGCTACAGCTGCCTGTCTCTCTCTGTGTGTGTGTGTGTGTGTGTGTGTGTGTGTGTGTGTGTGTGTGTGTGTGTGTGTGTGTGTGTGTGTGTGTGTGTGTGTGTGTGTGTGTGTGTGTGTGTGTGTGTTAATTGTATTCTATAGACTTCCAAACAGGTCAGATGTGGACATAATTGCTGAACAATACTGTATCTGATTTGGCCAGTGAACAGTTGTAGAGGTTGCATCACAAATGGCACCCTATTCCCTATAAAGTGCACTATTTTTGACCAGAGCCCAATGGAAATAGGTTGCCATTTGTGACGGGTACTTAGAGTATGAGTCGTTATGGAAAACGTATTATGCTCCCTGACCACAATATAACAGGCCTAACAGGATGATGCTGCTCCCTGACCACAATATAACAGGCCTAACAGGATGATGCTGCTCCCTGACCACAATATAACAGGCCTAACAGGATGATGCTGCTCCCTGACCACAATATAACAGGCCTAACAGGATGATGCTGCTCCAGTGTTCTATATGACAGGCCTAACAGGATGATGCTGCTCCAGTGTTCTATATGACAGGCCTAACAGGATGATGCTGCCCTGACCAGGTGTTCTATATGACAGGCCTAACAGGATGATGCTGCTCCAGTGTTCTATATGACAGGGCTAACAGGATGATGCTGCTCCAGTGTTCTATATGACAGGGCTAACAGGATGATGCTGCTCCAGTGTTCTATATGACAGGCCTAACAGGATGATGCTGCTCCAGTGTTCTATATGACAGGCCTAACAGGATGATGCTGCTCCAGTGTTCTATATGACAGGCCTAACAGGATGATGCTGCTCCAGTGTTCTATATGACAGGGCTAACAGGATGATGCTGCTCCAGTGTTCTATATAACAGGCCTAACAGGATGATGATGCTCCAATGTTCTATATAACAGGGCTAACAGGATGATGCTGCTCCAGTGTTCACTCACAGTACAGTACACCACAGAGACTCGCTCCCCGAAACTGATGGAAATCACATTTAGCTGTTGGGGTGTTTCCTACCGTAGCTTACAACAGGCCTCTGACTAGAGTCTTTACTTCTAGCTCATCTGTATCCTTTACCCCTAACAGTTTATGACCAGAACTGCCACTTCGTCCTTGCCTAGGTCTCTGGTGCTCCCAAGTGCTTCAAGGGACTGAGAGACAGTCCCAGGGCAGGTTGTTGAGGCTCAGAGCTCATGGAGGCTATACTCAACTTCCACAGCAGCAGGAGCTGAGCACCCCAGAGAGAGCAGCAGGAGTTGTCAGTTGTCCCTACACCTACCTGCTGAGGGTCTGTTCAGCCTGGGACACAAATAGAGGAAGGCATGATGGATGGAGGAAGGGAGCAGTGTGCTATTCCAGAGGAAACATTAACCCAATTAGCCATCACACTCCTGAAGAATACTTCAAGATAGTTAAATGGATGATAGCATTTTACATGAATGGTCCTAGTTTTGAGAAATAAAGTGTTACTAATTATAAAAAATATGACTAATCATATTTTTTTTTTTTAATGTGGCTTGCGAAGCAAGAGTCCCCCACTTTAAATCTTCAACATACTTCTTCTTCTTATTTGGAACGTTACTCCTCCTAAGCTACAAACGTCATTCAAACTTTAAAACAGACTGGTCTGGACTAGTGTGCTATATACAGCGGTATGTGGACACCCCTTCAGAATTAGTGGATTCGGCTATTTCAGCCACACCCGTTGCTGACAGGTGTATAAAATTGAGCACACAGCCATGCAATCTCCATAGACAAACATTGGCAGTAGAATGGCCCATACTGAAGAGCTCAGTGACTTTCAACGTGGCACCGTCATATGATGCCACCTTTCCAACAAGTCAGTTTGTCAAATTTCTGCCCTGCTAGAGCTTCCCCGGTCAACTGTAAGTGTTGTTATTGTGAAGTGGAAACGTCTAGGAGCAACAACGGCTCAGCCGCTAAGCGGTAGGCTACACAAGCTCACAGAACGGGACCGCCGAGTGCTGAAGCGTGTAAAAATCGTCTATCCTCGGTTGCAACACTCACTGCCGAGTTCCAAACTGCCTCTGGAAGCAAGAACATCAGTGCCCGACCTCACTAATGCTCTTGTGGCTGAATGGAAGCAAGTCCCCGCAGCAATGTTCCAACATCTAGTGGAAAGCCTTCCCAGAAGAGTGGAGGCTGTTATAGCGGCAATGGGGGGGACCAACTCCATAATGAACGCCCATGATTTAGGAATGAGATGTTCGACCAGCAGGTGTCCACATACTTTTAGTCATGTAGTGTATCTTTTATACTTTTTGAATTATTAAGCTTTTAGTGATTTTTTTGTGCATCTCCATCCACTTTCATGAGATTTCCACAACATTCTAAAGGTCCCATTGTGACATCATCACTTCTAATATTCCATTCACAGTAAATGCAACAATACAACTTTAGACACAAATCAGTTACTTGGTCCACTTTGCCAACAATATAGACAAAATGTTAGAGGGTATGCAATCTTCCTCTATTTCTTTCCTCTTCAAGTCAAAAAAATAATAATATCTTATTCCAATCAAACAGTACAGCTATTTTAGTAACTGCATCAACTGCTTTTTTCCCCTAACTTCTTGAAACTGCCATTTTGACCACCCCCCAACAAGAATAAAACGCACAGAGTATAAAATCTTCCTCTACTTCTCTGCTTTTCAAATCTGAAATCAGAATAAGAATAGCTTCTACCAATCAAGAGGTAGAGTGGTTTTAGTAACCCATCAACTGCATTTATGAACGATG